>BPLR01014431.1:0-145946 GCA_021605095.1 Caerostris extrusa
GTTACGTATTGCTTTCTATTTATGTGCATGTGCACATTTTATAAAATTATTTTCAAAAAGTGACAAATGTTATTTACTTTTTCCTCTTCCTGTTGTTCACTTTTGTCTAAAGCAGCATCCACAGCATCAAAAAATTCATCTTCATTAATCATAGAATGAGGGCCTTCCTGAAATTATAAGAATAATTAATTAACATTTGTAGGAACAAATCTGCAGAGAATATAATAATTCTTTTCCACTTAAAATTTAATTTATTTTCAATAACTTTTATACAAAAGATATGATTAAATTAATCATAGATTAGATTTTCAATTACTTTTGAAAACATATTCAGGTTATTCATTTTTAATACACAAATAATCACATTAAAAAAAAAAATAATAATAATAAAAATTCTATTTTGTAGAAGGTGCATGTAGGGAGCTCATTGTAATTTTAGTATTAATCAAATTAAGCTAAATATTCTGAGAATGCTTATAAAATGTGGCAAATTATAAAACATTACAACAAAATACCTTTTTTTTTAAGAAATCAACAGCATAAATAATAAAAGAATGAAAGGAGAATTATAATCCAGAAGGAATAAAGTATTTCTTAATTTAACTCAATTAATTTACAAAAAGAAAATAATCTCGAATTTAACTGTTATTATATACCTTGTTTTAATAAAAATTTTGTTGCCAGACAAATGCAAATTAATAAACTGATAAAAATAGCATACTTGCCAATAATTATAATATCAAACTCTTCTGTGTTTTTAACAGTAAAATTTACAAGGATCTAATGAATTGGCAAACAAGAGAAAAATATAAATATGAATTACAAAAATTTACTTCATAATCAGGTCCACCCAAAACAATTGGCCTCATAGATTTAGCTTCAGATAATGCATGCTTATAAGCGTCTTCTAGTTTTTTCCTTTTTTCTACCTCCTAAACAAATAAAAATTTAAGATAATTTTTCATTAGTTTTGGAAAATTTTAAAAGTGAAAATAAATGAATTATATCTGCACATTATTTTAATTCTGGAGTATATTTACAACTTCAAAGTTTAACATAAAAATTAGAAAGATACCTTTTCTAATCTCCTTTTCCAATTTTCTTCCCTTTGAGATAATAACTCAATACAATGAGATAGAGTATTCAAAATACCGCTAGTTGTTGCTTTGAATGTAATGGCCTCACCCTTAAAGTCTACTGCATGAGCTCCATGTTGAGCTAATAATTCTTTTGTAACAAGTGTTGAATGCCCTATTATGAGAGAAATACTTATGTTAAATAAAAGTTTAGAAATAAATTTTATATGCTGTTCTATAACAAAAAAAGCCTTTTCAGTTAGCTTTTAAAATAAATAACAACTAATCAAAAATAAAAGCAGCAATTACCTTTAAATCGATGCACAGGAGATTCATTTTTCTGTTCATTTGTTACAGATATATCACCAGTACTTTCATCATAATCTTCATCAATATCATCCACTACAAATAAATATATGTTTTAAACTATAAACCAAAATGAATAATTTAACATAAAAATTAAAAAATGCAACAATTTTTGCTAACAAATATTGGAGAAATATTCACAAAAAAGGTATTAGAATATATTAATTATTATTTACCATTTCAGAATATCATGAAGCTGAATTAAAAATTTATCATCTAAAATGATGAGTTTATATAAAAGGAAATAATTATAGCTCTGAGAAAGAAATGCACACAAGGCAGTTTCTTGAAGTATATTAGATTATCTGATACGTAATATTTTTCTCCTTATGACTGAATCACAAAATGAAAGATATCATTTCCTGCAAACCATTAAAAACAAATCAATAGAAAAGTTGTAAGTTGTTTCTATTGAATGAAGACTTTAACATGTAGATAAGATAAAAAAATAAAAAAGCTTATTCACAAAAATACAAATAGATAAAATAAAGATTAAATGCTACCTCAGCTTTGAAAACAACAATTGCATCACTTATTAAAGGAGTTACATTCTACTTTAAAAAGCTCGGACAGAAAATAAAAATACAATAAACTTCCATTATTTCAGCAAATAATAAACTCTCAATTTCTTTTAACTTTTTAAAAAGTATATTATTGAAAATTTAAACAACAAAATATATTTGCAATTAGAATAATAGATGTCAGATAAAATAAAATGCTGTATCAGGATTGAGACAACTATATTAAAAAAGTTATATTCCATTTAAAAATTTTTTAATATGACAAATTAAAATATGATGCATCTTTTTTGTTTTAATGATTAATATTGCTTTAATTTCTAAAAAAAAAAAAAAAAAAAAAAAAAAAAAAAAAAAAAAAAAGAAAGAAAGAAAGAATTAAGCAACATAGCTGAGCTGCTATTTAGAATGAAGAGTTCATAAGTTTTGTGATGCATTTGATGAATTTATCAATAATATCATTTTTAAGGGCATATACTTTTAGATTGTTATTTAGAAAAACTATAGCTCTGAGCTTATTCCACTTTTATCTGTTGAAATTAATCAATGTTATACTTTCATAGCTGAGACAAACATTTTAGTATTTAATATTCTTTACAGATAGAATAAAAGTAAATTAAGAAATTAGCTCATATGGGATATTGTATGATCTTTCAAACTAATTGCTATTATAATATGTTGCAATTATATTAACTGTTTGAAAGTTTTAATGATGCTTTAATAGATTTTGAAGAAGCAATTTTAATCACAAAGAACTAAACTGAAAGACATCTAAGAATAAGATTCCTCAATCTTAATTTGATAAAAGTATTTTGCAAAAACTACTGGTGACGAATATTTGGTCTTCAATATAAAATTTTAGTTGATACATAGACCTCTTTACAATTACACAATATATTATTTGCTTATAAATTTAAATAATATTAATTTTTTTTTATTTTATCACAATGTGAGATAAGAAATGGTTCTTTAAGATAAATCAGCAGTGAAAAAGTAATGATTTTCCTATGAAGATAAACAGAAAAAAAAAAGTTCACAGCCAATACTCATGAAGAGAGATTTGTTAAACATTAATTGGTATTTCCATTTAATAAAATGGGAATAACCATTGGTGAAAACATTGTTTGATATGAAAAGTGTTATCCTTACAGATGTTTGCAAGGGCCTTTCAACAAAGAAATTTGTATATTTAAAATATGACATTTATTCTTGTCTAAATTTACAGCCAATGACATTTTTTTATTATTCTCAACTTTAAGATACTATGCACCCTGAGATATGTGAGTAAAGCATAGTATAATGTAAAGTAGAATTACTTATGGATACTCTTAATTTGAAGTGCTATTCCAAAGGTTTCAAATAGCTATTCTGCAAAAATAATTCAACAGATGAGGACTTTTACTAGCATATGAAAAAAATTCTACATGAGTGAATAAGCATAAATTTTTAACAACTTAAAACAATAGTGTACAATTTATAACTAAATTTAAAAATAAACAGATATAATATACAATATAAAGAAGAAAGAAAGAGCAGAAGAATTTTACAATCAAGAGATAGATAAAGAAGAGAATATATAGAGATATAGAACACATTTTAAGTTATTAGAAATGATCCATTTTATACTACAATTAGTTAACTCAACAATTTGTAATCTATTTTAATTAGAAAGTAGAATAAAGCAGATTTAGTTTACTGAAATAATAAAATTTCTATAAAAGAAATAAAATAAGTCACAGAATATAAATCCCAATCAATCAATTAATGATTCTTAGAACAACTTCATAATCAATTTCTTTCATAATTAATTATTTACGCTAATCATGATATTCTAAAATTAGTTTTTAATTGAGAAAAGGTTTTGGTAATCATTTTATAATATCTAAAAATGGTGAACTAAAAAGCAGATGAAGTTATTATAAAGAGAAAATAAATGAGAAATTAAACAAAAAGGACAAAAAAAAAAAAAAAAAAAAAAAAAAAAAATATTACATTTAGATTATTAATGTTATAATATAACTTTGTGATACAATATAAACTATCACTGAATTTTTATAATAAACATCTAATTATACAATAAAAATTAATTTAATTTTGCTTCTGATGAATAAATTTTTAACCTAATTTATCAGCTAAAAATATTTACAAATTTTCACTTTTCTGATGATGTAGCTTTGTAACATACGCTACAAAAATATACTTTTTGTGGCATTTTGTATATTTTATTTATGGCAGATTCATTTGTCATTCAAAAACACATCATACATTTCTTTTTTAGCCATATGTGATTTTCTTCAATATGATGTTTTTAATTGCATTCATTTTATTTATTACATTTTGAATATTCAAGGCACTGTGTTATAAATACAGCATACATCAATCATTTTCAGGAGATTAAAAAATTTTGATATTTCAAAATTTTATGCTTAGTCAATTCTTTCAAACATTTTCTTCTTCTTTTTAAATACTCATTCTTCTTCCTCATAATTTATTTTTATGCAATGTCATTATATGACAACCAATAACTGGAATAGATATCTCCAGATATTATCTGTAAACTGAGACCTATACCTTAATTTGATCCACGTAACTTATACCTGATGTGCAACAACCACTATTGTTCAACTATGCCATTAGTAAAGATGACAGGCAATAACTAGTTAAAATTTCATCTTTTGATTTTTCTTCCAGGTAGAACTAGATTATTGCTTTAAAATAACAATAAAAAATCTAACAAATGCTTCAATTAAAATTATTTTTATAAATTCTGTTATCGCTTTCAAAAACACCAATGTATATTCATATCTTGTTACAAATATTTAGGCACCTCTTTTCTCTCTCTTAGATCTATGATATTTTATGTTAATTTATTTTTGGATTTCAGATTTTTATTTCAACTTACTATGAACATCATTATCTTTGTGGGTCTCATCTTTCAACATTTCTGCACACACATCAAAATAACTTTGCAAAGTATCCACTTGTCGACACAGTATATCTTTAAATGTTTCCATTTCAGCTAATTTGACTCTTAGACCTCTGGCCTTCTTGAAAGATGTTATACTAGCATTTGATAAACTAGTTGACCCTACAGATATAGCAGATCCATGTCTTCTTAGATTATTTTCACTGCCATATGCAGAATCAATCTAAGATTTAAAAAAAAATATATATTATTGTAAAATCAATATGAAATTTAACACTCTAAATATAATAAATTATTGCAAAAATACAATTAACTATTTGATAACTTCTGTCTTCACTTATGATTTCTTTACACATTTAAAATATATTAATGCAAAAATATTAAATGAATTAATAAAATATTTTTAATTTCTGTTATGTAGATGTTATTATTTTATACTATAAGTATTTACTATTTTTTTTTGCTATAAGTATTTTAAAATTGAGATATCTTAAGTTTTATTTTTTATTTTCTGTCTACTTTACCATAATATCTTTTCTTTTTTTTTTTTATACCTTCTGCATAAGACAAAATTATAGTTGCAAAATGGTAGAAGAATGAAAAAATGTGAGCAAATACATCAAATCTTACACTCCTAATGACAAGTAAGAAATATTTTACAATCAAATGATTAATTAGACAATTATTTATACTTGCATAGTCATTTATAACTACAATATATTTTAATATTCCCTATATACTTTTTTTTTAAACTGCAGAAAAATAATATTGCAGCTCAATAAATTAAAGCAATAAACAATATTTGATATCAATTTTTATGAATATTTGAATAATTTATTTATATTTTAAAAATTAATCAGCTGCATGCAGTTTTTTTCTTTTATCTGCAGAAGCTTATATATTTCATTATTACACAAGGAGAAATATAAATTTCTGGTGATCTTCCCAATTGTTAAATTTAGAAGCTATTATCTTAGATCGAATAAGTTCTTCCCCCCCAACAAGAAAGTATTAATGACATTCAAATCTACAAGAAATATTTACGTTCTTATTAGCTGGTGTTAGAAAATATCAGCTCAACTAATATTTACGATAGTTCATTTATGTAAAAGACAATTCATTATTTTATAATTACTATCCAAAACAATAGTCTGGTTTCATTCCTACAATGATTAACTCAATTAGCAGAAAATTTATGTAAGAAACTGCAAAGTGTGTATTACGCTCATAAAACTAGATCAAGTATATTCCATTCCACTTTGAATTATTTATGTAGATTTGTTTTTATGAAAAAATCAAAAAGAAACTAAAAAAAAGAATCAAATATATTCGTCATTAAATTATCTTCCACTAATGCAATGCAAGATTTATGATTACAGGTACTATTGACTGTAATTTCATTTTAATTTCTTTTAAAAATCATTAATATATTATAATGTAAAAATAAAATCTGTATTATATGTTTATAACAATACTAATACACAGTCCAGTCACATTAATGTGACCACCTGTCAAAAGCCAGAATATACACACTTGTATATTCTGGCTTTAAGTGGAGTGTGGTATTAAGTGGAATTCTTTATATACACCACTGCAATATGCTGCCACCTGCCTTTTGTGATTGGTTGTTTCACGTTGACGTCAAAAGTAGGTGGAGGTCACATTAATGTGACTGGACTGTGTATATTTTAATATTATAAGACAAAATTTTTGAATGAAGTTTAATAATATAATGTACAAAAGATAATATTCTAATAATGGTAAAAAGAACATGGATATTTGTTTTTTATTACCTTAAAGGCCTCTAAAGTTTCAACCCATCGATTTCGTTCTTCGGGGGAATCGGCTCGTAAATACCAAACACAATCATGAACACTTACATCAAATCTGCATTCATCAAATTCATGAGGCTAAAAATAAAAATTTTTAATTATTATTTCATGCAAACTTGAGCAAACATATTGTAGGCAATTTTATTTCGTTTAATTTAAAAACAGCATTAAGGATTAGTTACATTCTTTGAAACAGGTATGAAATATACAAAATTTTATCATGGAATGATATATTATATAAATTTTAAGATCCATTACAAGAAAACAAAGTTTTTGGTGATGTCAATGAAAATGTGATAACAAGAAGCAAGATAGCATATTAAATTGGCTTTTAATTGTTTAACACTACAAAAATAAAGAAAAGGCTTTTTAAGAAATAATAGAATTTGTAATTTTGAATATTTGTGCATCCATTCGCAACTGCTTTTTTGTGGCAAAACTAACCCTAGAATGGAATACAGCTTCATGCAGTCATTTTAGTTTAGCCTACTTTTTTGCTTTTTGGAAATATAATAGGAGCTGTTTTAAAAAACAAAACAAATTTTTATATATTTTTCAAGCTATTAAAAGAAATGTTTTATTTGTAAACTCACATTTGTAATAAATATTTTTCTTATTTTTCAAGCACCCACTTGAAATGACTTTATTTCTAATGAAAAAATAATACCAGCAGACAAGTATGTAGTACATACACAAATTTTGTCTAGTAGATCATTTAATATAAAATTCCATTGTAAGATTATGAACAAAGCAGAAAGAAAAATTATAAGGAAAGATAAGCATCAAACTTTTATTATGTTAATAGTAAATATGTTAGTAGCATGCATACAAAATTAAATGTGAATCTTTTATTTTAAGCAGTATTAAAAGAAAACCATTCTTCGATTTTTTTCAGTTTCATCTTTATAAATAGCATAAGCTCCTAAAAATGAAAATCTGACTAACATAAAATAGATATAATCTTTACACTTCTTTAATTTATCTATTAACTTACGAGTAATATAATACTAGTGAATGGTACAAGCTATTGCCCCTTCCATATGGTTGAACACTGTTTAAATACTATGAATCTTAATTTATTTTTAAATGAAGAAATTATTATTACAAATAATAAGACTTAAACCTACTTTAATAGCAGCCTTAAATATACTTATGGCACCACGACAACCATAAGCTGTGTCATCCTCTGATTTATAATATGCCAAAGTTCCATCTTTTAGAACTATATAACGATCTTGCCATCCATGAATGTAATTAGTCCATTTACTGAGAGTTCCATGCAATTCTGGTTGAGTAAAGCCATTTTCTATATCTTCCTCATCTTCACTTAGAGTTACACTGTGATCATCACACATGTTTTAAAACTTATAATAACTACTTACGCGGGGGAAAAAAGTCAATTTACAGTTGTATTGCAGTTGCTGATAAAATAAAGTCATTAGTAAGTGAAAACATTATCAAAATTCTATAAAACTGATGAATTCATATCAATAGAAGGTGGATAAAATATAAACAACTGCGTTGAGATATTAAAAATCAACATTTAGCCTTGCTTTTAAGTTGAGTTGTTTACATCTGCGTTTGTGACTGGAAATACTTTTCTTAAAAACAAATACAGAAATAATTAATAAGAGGTTATTATTAAATAAATCAAAATCATTAAATTAATATAAATAATAATTGTTAATTAAATTAAAATCAAAAGCTTGTTTTTAAAGTCAAAAGCAATCTTGTAATAGTCGAAATCAAAAAGCTAATTTTTTTACATGGTATTAAAGTCTATTACAAATTTCAACAAAGCATGGAAATTTTAACAATATTTTTAATTCTTATTACAAAAGTAGTAATATTTTGTTATTAAACTTTAATGCAGCACAAAAATGAAAATAAGAAGCTAAAAGAAATTAGCAAAATAACAAAATCCTAGAAAAAAATATTAGATTTAAATTAGAGCTTAATTTTTGTAGGGTTTAGTAGGCAACTCCCATAATTAATCTTTCAGCTGTTAATGTGTTTCGAAAATAAAAACGTTTATTTATTATTATTTTTTTTTTTTTCAAATATACACTTTTACTAAACCTAGAAGTTACCTAAATCTGAAGAGCCTGTGTTTCAGAAATGAAGCATCAAAGAAAAACAATGGAATTATTTTCTGTTTTGGAAATATACAAGAATGGAAACATTAAAAAAAAAAAATTATCTGAGTTCAATGATGATTTTTAATATGGAAAGGGATCACTTATAATAGTTTTACATTATATATATATGTATATATATATATATGCCATTTTAATGAACTCAGTGCACAAGATCAGTGCACTTTTCAAAAATAGCTACCCCATTATATCATAAAAACACCTTTTTGAACAATACAAAAATCAAATTTGAAAGGCAGGATCATTTTAGCTTGATGCATCTAAGACATATTTTTAAACATTCAGTAGTAGCCATCAATATCTTTTCCCAAAGAGTTTTTGTCAGAACGTATTTCAAATTACATTAGTATTTTCACAGATGAATCCCTTTGCACTCCTTTTAATCTTTTGTTTTTTTTGGTCTGATAACTATATTGTTCTCACAGACACTTTTCCTATTCTGTTCTTTCAGGTATTACAAAATTGCAACTTCTTCTCCACTTGTGTCAGCAAGTTACTTGGCAATCAGTTCAAAAATACTTGCAACAGAAATTTACCCATCAAATTCATTTGGTTTTCAGTGCATCTGATATTGCACAGAAGGAACTGGCAGGTTATCTCGTAAAATCTGCAGCAGACACAATAATTCTTCTTTGTATATCTCCGGAAAAACCTTATGTTTTCACACCAACAACAAAAAAAAAAAAAAAAAAAGAAAGAAAGAAAGAAAAAGACAAAAGCAAAAGAACGGTGGGTAGAGGAGGAAAGAATTTATTCATTTGAATAGTGTTAATCCTTCTCATAGACTTCGTCCTAGACGGCGATCTTCTTTCAAAATTTTGTACAACAATATTTCATTCTAACTCTAAACTCCAGATTTGATATGACCTTACCTCCTTTACCATACCTTGTACCCATTCTACAAAACACCGCCAATTGTTGAAAACATTTTGTTTCAATGTACGAAATATGCAAAGTGAGAAATAAGCTGTAAAGTACCTTCGGATACAAAGTTCTTTCTTAATCTTACTTTTGCAAAGTTCTTTTTTACTTTTGTCTGTCCGAGGATGCATCTTCTAAGATTGCAACGATACTTCAATTTCCACGAAAAGTCTCGCAAGCTATGGGGACTCAACGTTTTTCTTTCTGAGGAATTTTAATTTTTATTTACTTTTATTTCTATAATGGTTGTAATTCATATTTCTTACCATCTTTCCACTATTAAAATATTGTGGTCTATTTCATCTTCTGTTTATCCATTTCTTTCTTTTTCATATTTATTCATCTAACTTATTTTCTTTTGATTGCCTTTTCTTTGCAACGATTCCTTTGTTTTAAAATTGTGTTTATGGCCCTCCATAGGATCAATCGTTTTGATATATCATCATGGAGTCAAGCATTTCGAGTTTTATAATAGTTCCATTATAAATGTTAAATTTTCACCTTTGTTCAAATTTTTTTTTTTTTTTTTTTTTTGTCTCTCGTATTTGAGATGAGATTAAATTGAGACAAAGCAGAAGCAGCAGCGAACATAAATCTCAAAGTTACGAGTCAAGTCAAGCCTAAAAATGAAACTTATTTTGGAATCATATGCAACTATTTTAATTTGCGACGAGATAAAGCAAAAAAATACTATTTCAAAGTACTAATATCAGCACATCTTTTCTTTTTAAAATGTAAATAAATTGTATTTAATGATACCCAAATACCTTATTGAAATCAAATCTTATAATATTAAGCATCAAATCTATACAAGTACGGGGTGGGGAGTGGGGCAGAGCTCTTTTTCTTTCTAAATGCAGTTAAAAAAAATTAATTTTAAAATTAAAAAAATATTCCTTAAAAGTTTTTTTTTTAATTGTTAAAAAAACATTTAACAGTTTATAATAAGATAAAGCTTAATTTTAATATACAGTATAAAGAAAATATTTTTCGAGGGAAAAAAAAAAAATGACATAAGAAATGTAAAACTAAAGGCCAATTTTGTTAGCAGAGATTCATTAAATTTTAAAACATTGAAAAAATTATCATAATTACAAGTTCTTAGAAAATTCTTACAATTTAAGATGTTTTTAATAAGAATATTATTTAATTTGAAAATTTAAAATTTATAAGCGAAAGGATATAAGTTCATGTCATAAATGATTTTAACCGTTAAATATTCTAAGAAGTATAATGTTATTAATACGTTAGTTAATGAAAACATGACAATGAAATATTTAAAAATTTTAACAGATTTTTTACTTACTTTTAGACATTTAATATTACCAGATATTTTCTCCATAATAGAAAATGGAAATCTGTTTTTGCTCAATTCGATGTATAATTTGAAGAAAAAAATTATGATATCTACTTTTAAATTATTAATTGAAATCTAAATCATCAAGCGAAAAACACGTAGAAAGTTATTTAATAAAAATATCAGCTTTTTTTAAAAATTAATTTAAGCAAAGTAAATCTAATCTATAGTTGATTGGACGAATTCTTGTTACATAGTTCAGCAACATGTAAACAGAGACGTAATGAATGAAATGAATTGTCCTTAATGAATGAAACTGAACTGTTAAAATAAATGCATGCTATTTGATTATCCTAATTTAATTTAATTTTGTTTTTGATGTATAAATATTTCTAGAAGTTAATCACACAATTTTACATTGAAGCCATAAAAAATATATCACTCTAAAAATAGATATCAAATGGTAAATTATCTGGTTTTATGACTGTCGCTCATTAAAAAGTTTTAGATTTATATCCTACAACAGAACCTTCATTCGCAATTTTAATATCATTTTATATTGCTTTTAGAAACAATTAAAATACTTGAGAATAGTGAGAAACAGTTTTTTTAGTCCTTATTATTGTTAGCGTAATACAAAAAGAATGATGCGGTTAATCTTGTTGACATAGCAACGCATTTGAGAATGGTAAATATGTTTGGAATGCTGGAGCAAATGGATGAATTAAAATTTTATTTATTGTTTTTTACTTTGAATCTATTATCTTTTTTATTTGGTGTTACCAAAAATATTAAAATTTTTTTGTTAGTCATTTTTAATTAAAAAAATATAATTATTGATAGTGATAAAATAAGTGTTTTTTTTTTTTTTTTTTTTTTTTGAAATTCTAAACTCATCTGTGTTTATTTACAAGTTTCTTAATATGACTAAGCAATTAAAGTAGCATAGCAAGCAGATTTATAAATGCTTTTATATATATCTATATATATATGCTTTATATATATATTTATAAATGCTTTATATATATCTCTTTATATATAAAGCAAATAAAGTATTTTTCTGTATGTGTACTTCTTAAACCTTGTTGTTGTGTCTAATCCTCAGTGTCCTGCAATGCGGGACGGACATCCCATGAGTAGTGTACTGATGGATGGAGGGAAAGAGGACAGCTTCTGTTGTGATGAAGCACCCGAAGGTCGAAATCTGACATGCCTTCGGGTCGTTGAAGAAAGAGGGCAGTGCCTTCCGGGAGGACCTTTAGGGGGAACTATCTATCGTATCGGTGAAAACCCGGAAAACTCCCACCAGGTAGTCCAACTAACGCATTTGTGACGTTTTTAGCGAAGAGCAACAAAGCCTACAGTGGTTTGAACCTCAGCCTTAATGTTCAGCAACGGCGCATGTTACCACTGAGCCATGAAACGGACTTAAAAAACAAAAACTAACTAAAACTATAACTGGAACTTTTTTTCCTTTGAACTCATTAGTTTTTTTTTTTTTTATTGTGCATGGAGGAAGTACTGCTCAATCTGCGCTCCCGCTGAGAAACGTTTAGTTTATAGCCTTTCACCCCGAGAGAAAATACAACCAAACGTAACCCTGCGCATTAGTTGGCCTACAGACTATCGTCCGCAGTGGAAGTATATTTCGCGCATCCTGCGCGTAGCCGAGTTTCGGATTTTTGGCTTAGAAGTACTGTCTCGCCACTAATCTATAATTATCTGACTTTAAATGTGTTAAATATTGTATGTCTCTAATTGTAAATATGTGGTGTGTAAATAAAGCTGTGAACTCTCAAATTTGTGCCTCAAGTATCTTAACCCAACCACACCCAGTTACAATCTGGTTGCCCAACCTGCACACTACAATGTTAATTAATTAACTCAATCAAAACATAAAACCCTCATAACACAAAATGACAGACAATTAACTTATGCTAATTATTATAAAACTATTTTATTTTTCAGAGTAGTTTGTCAAGTAACTTAAAAAAGATCTAAATTAAAGATAATTAGTGCTTTCTGACAAGAAAAACAGATAAAATTTCTTATAAGTTGTAATCTGATACGAGACAAAATAATTTTTGTTAAAAATATTTAGTGTATCTCCTTTCTCTTATGAATAGATAAACATGACGTATTTATTTCTTTTTTTAAATTTTTACTTTTGTTAGAAACAAGAAAAATTTCTTGCGTGTTTTCATTTGGTATTTTAAAAGCTGTTTTTACCATTCAAATTTCAATACAAATTAAATAGTAGTCTGATTTAAATTTGTTGATGGATTTTATTGTAAGTATTATAAAAGATTTAATCTATAATTAAATGTTTTTAGAATGCAGGAAATAGTATATAATAATCTGAGATTAAAATGAATTCTGCTTCATTATTTTGATAGGAAATTAGTTTATTCTACGCATTATATATATATTTTTTTTTTTTTGTTTTTTTAGTAAAACTTCCTAAGAAATAAAAGAAATGCAAATTGCTGGAAAAAAGATATGGGATTTCTTATCATTCCATTGTTAATTTAAATTGTACTGAAAAAATTTAAAAGGAAAGAAAAAAAAATTAAATTAAAAGGATTAAAAAAAAAAAAAAATAAACAACTGAAGATAAATTTTTTTAGATACTGTATATTTTCGATTATAAATCGATTTATGTAAGTTGGGAAGAGGATAAAATGGGGAAACCCCTCCCAAGTTTTTGTGTATGAAGAAAATGATGATGATATGGGAGCGAAAATGAATTTGGCGAACTATTCTTGTAAACAAATTATTGACGGAAACTCGGATTCTGACACAGACTTCGAAAGATTTATATGACTTTTTTCTTAAAAATAACATACAAACACCTCAAAAGTAAGTTAAAGATTAAAGTATTTCCCATTGTTATTTTTATGTGTTAAATATTTGCGGTACTGTATTATTAGAGAGTTTTTGCATGTTGTACTTTAAAAATACGGTATTTTTTCTCCCTAGCGCGCATGCTCATAGGAAACATTATTACAGATACGCATGCGCAATTTCCTATGAGCATGCGCGATAGAGAGAAAAATACCGTATTTTTAAAGTACGGTATGCAAAAACTCTCTATTATTTATGGTGCACGTTTTGGTATTTTTCTGTTACCAGGGGTGCACATTTCTCTAACATCAGATTTTTCGTTTTGCCAACGACGCAAAAATTAACAATATAAGCAATTTCGAAAATAAAACAATCCATTTTTATAATAATATTCTATATATTTTTTAATAAACTACTCAATTTTAAATAAAATAGTTTTCTCTCTATAGTCTAATAGTTTCTATATACAACGATATTTAGCGATTTAATTCTTGTGCTCGGCTAATGGAAAAGTACCTGGTAACTGTGCTTCCTCCTACACACTGGCAAGAGCGCCCCTCTGTGTCGTTCAGGAGAAATGGTCAATAGGCCTCGAGATTCTCACCTGAGATGAAGTATGGCGCAACCATGCGCTTCTGCTGATAAACGTTTAGTTGATCTACTATCTTTCACCCCAGCAGGAAATATAGTCAAGCTGAACCCTACGCATTAGTTGGCGTACAGACTCTCACCAGGAGAGGAAGTATATTTCGCGCGCCCTGCGCGTAGTAGAGTTTAGGGTTTTTGGCTTAAAAGTGGAAACCTTCCATCAATCTATAATTATTTGTTTTTAAATGTGTTGTATATAGTATGCCGGTAAATGTACGTGCGTGTGTAAATAAAACTGTGAGTTTTCTAACCTGTGCCTCAACCCAGCTACAATCCTGTTGCCCAATCTCACATTACAATCTACATTTTTTGAGAGATTAGCTCATCTCCATAGTGTAGTTTTAAAAACTTTTGCCTTATAGATAGCAAATATAAATAAAATAATTATTTATTTCTTTTAAATGTCAAATGTGGCGTAATATATTATTAGAATTTCCGAAAATTTCCTGGCAAATAGAATATGCATTAACTTTTATTGCTTAGATACACATTTTATAACATTTCTTTTGAAGGATGTTTTTGATCCGAACTCTAAATAACAAAAAGAAATTGTTTCTTAAATTATATATATATATTTTTTTGTTTAAAATTTTTGTAATTATGAGAAGTTACATTAAAACATTTTTCATCTTAACATATTGTAAAAATTTTTTACCTTTCAAAATAGTCACTTTTTTTTTGCAATTTATTTTTGTTTTTTTCTTTTTCCTAAGTTTTTATACAAAATTTTAACTGCATGTAGATATTGACATGAACTAGAATAATTTCACACTTGAAAAGTTTTAATATGCCAACTATTTTATTCTAATAATTTAGAGTTTATTTTTATTAGGTAATTTAAATTTAGTTGAAATCTTATATTTATTTATTTTGATTTTTTTTTTTTCACCATAAAATGTCTTTTTACATTAAAATTAACGGATTTTTCACTACGATCAAATATTTACTTAAACAAATTATTTATAATTTTAACCGTGGTTCCACCTACGCAACCATGTTTCCTCCTACGCTCTGCAAGAGCGTCCTTTGCAGCGTATAGAAGAAATCGTCAGTAGGTATAGAGATTCTCTCCATAGAAGACGTACGGCAAAACAGACACTGCCGTTAGTTACGAGTTCTCATCTCGAGAGCTAGAAGTGGAATCCTTCCACAAATGTATAATTAGATGTTTTAAATGAGTTAAATATTGTCTATCTTTAATTGTAATTGTGGTGTTGTTTACGTGCATGCAAAATAAACCGGTGTGTTCTTAAAGTTGTGTAAAAAAACAAGTAATAAAAAAAAAAAAAAAAAAATTAAAGTCAATTCCTACTTTTTTTCTCAATATATTGCAGAAAAGTCCTTTATAAATAATTTTTATTTATTTTTTAAGTTTACCTGGTGCCATCTATTGGTAGATACACACAACTTAAATCTAAAAAAAACTAAAATTAATTAATTAAATTTATTTACTGAATTAATATTTGAAAAACTGTATTAACATCCAGTGTCCTCCACTACAAGTTAAAAAAATGTACTTGAATTTGAGTGGATGAATAAAAAGTATTTTAAGAACGATTGAAAATTTGAACAAGATATATATAGGGATAGTGTGAGCTAATAGAAGGAATTGAATAAATCGGTGTGTTCTTAAAGTTCTTCAACCCGACCACACCCAGATCCAGCTGCACAAACAAACAACTCCGACTACATAATTTAATTAGACAAACTTTTTTTTTCAGATTTATACTTATAAATATGTTTTTAATGATTTATTTCAGCAACATAAAGATATTACTTTTTCTGTGTAAAGTGAAGTACGATCAATGCATGTGTTATATAAATGGTGGAGAAACAAATACAAACACACATTATTTTCAATTTTATTAAACTAACCAAATATTACAAAGGTAAAAAAAAAAAAAAAAAGTAAAACATTGGAAAAATGTCTTGCTTTATTTATGTGGAAAAAAAGTAGACTCTAGTGCATTATCTTTTAAATAAATTCATTATCCTATTATCAGTTCATGAATTAAAAAAATTTTTTTAAATAATAAAAGATAATTACAAATTTAAATACAACAGCTGAAATAAAATTAATTTTAAAATTTGTTTTTTTTCTTTTAATAAGGAGCAATTGTTTTTGAACATTATTGAAATAACTAAATTAAACGAAGACTAAAAAAAAATATTATTTTCTATAATATATTAAAAAAAATAATGAGATAAAACCCCATTATTTTAAAACACATTTTTAACAAGATAGATTTCAATAAATTTATAATGTCAGTATTCAAAACAACTTAAAAATATAAATATTGCCTTCAATCTGATAATAAATATTTGTGCTTATTTTGTACTTCATTTTGTTTATTGAATAATTGAAAAAAAAAAAGCAGTTTAATTTTTAATTAAAAATTTGAGATCTACCACATTAAAAATGATTTTAAAAACATATGTTTAGATAATTTTAAGTTCACGCATTGACTAGCAAAAATAAGATGCACAATTGAAATAAAAAGTACAAAGATCGAAATGATATAAAAAATGAAAATGTATTTTAGATGTACTTTTAGGCAGCTTTGTAAAAGGAAAGGGAAGGAAAAAAAAAAGCATAGGTTAAGCAATCCTTGTACAAAAGATTAATATTATTTGTTTAATAGCATCTGTTATGATGCTATTGTTAAGCAAAAATCTTTCTCTTTCCTAATACACTATTGATTGTATGAATATCATGTATTATTATTAATGAATTGTATTGTACTTTAAAACAACGGTGCAATAGAGTCACAGAAAATTGCATCGTTTAAAAACAAAATAAAAAATACACATACATAATAAAAAATATATACACAACTTTTATAAATAAGAATCACATCTCTAAAAACTTAAACATATATTGATGATTATTAATTATATTGATGCCGATAACATTAGCATATCACATGAATTAGCGTAGATTTCAAATGATAAAAAATGCAAAAAAAAGCGACTAGAAACACCCATGACCAAGAAGCAGATAATGAATAAAGAGGAATTTTTGTAAACACTGTTTATTTGAAAATATCACAAACAACAATTTTGAATTTGAAGAATATACTTATTTTAAATATTTGCCTTAAGCTAAATTTTTAGCAATCTTTTAAAATAAATGAATAGAATTGCCATTATATTTAAACAGAATTGCAACTATTTGAACAGAATTAATTTTCATCAACAATTTCACGTCGATTCGATATTTAAACAGATTTGCAACTATTTGAACAGAATTAATTTTCATCGACAATTTCACGTCGATTCGATACATATTTTCAAACATAGCTTAGGCGTATATTCCATTATTTTTTCGACAGAATAATTAAAAAAAAAAAAAAAAAAAAAAATTGCAGAATAGGTTCTGCTGGAATTTGACGTCAAAAATTCTTTTCGCCAAAGTGCACCAAGAAAAGCGTTACGATTTCAAATGAACTGAATTGCAAACAATGCAATAAATTTGGGTCACTTCATTTGGCGACTTATCGCTCATTTGGCGTAACAAAAAATTCGCCAATAGCCAATGGCCCCTATTTTGTGATTTGGCCAAAAAATGTTACTAATCATTTTTTAAAAAGTGCATTAACTTACAATAATTACATTAATGAATAATTTAAAAAAAAAAAAGTTGATGACTTTTGAAAGAGATTAGCTAAAAATATTAAAATTTGAATTCATGACAAATTTTAGACTAATGACTAACCTTCAATTTCATAAGATTGTTATATTCTTTAAGTCAAAAGGTCAAATAAAAATAGAAGCACAACTGCTCTCTGATTTTTCCGATACCCTCATCAATTAATTTCTCAGATGAAAAAAAAAAAAAAAGGCTAAAATGCGAAAGCATATATTCTTTTCAATCCATTTTACAGTTAATTGTTTTTAAATGATGAAATTAAAAAACAGAATATAAATTCTTTTTTTTTTCACCTTTGGTATTTACAAAAATGAACAATGTGTATCATATATGAAAACGGTATTGAACACAAATTACAACAACTACACTACTCAGGTTCCTGACATCTATTTTTTCAGGTTCGAGACATGCTATACAAGAGTGGAAAGTTCCATGGCTCTTTGAGCTGAGCAGTCTAAACCCAGCTGGCTGAGCCTGCTTTGCTGGAGTTCTTTACACGCTCTCGTTTTTTCCCATTGCCATAGATAAACATTGTGAACACTCGCTACTCCGCAGAATACAATTCCTAGTCCAATGACAATGCTAGTAGCCATGGCGGGTACTTCATTGAAATGAATAAAAGTGAACAGGATTATACCTAAGGAATAAAGGTAATTTAGTAATTGGTGAATAGCATTTATTTCTAATAAAGAAATTAATAAAAGAATAAAAACATATTGTAAAAAAAAAAGAATGGCATAAATGCGGGATCGAAATGCCTACAAGAATGAGTAGCATTTAAATATTTTTTAAAAAGAATCTAAATATGAATTCGATATATGCAACAAAACAAGCATTCAATTTATAATTTTGGCAAATCGCAGAATAGGGGCCGCTGGGATTTGGCGTCGAAAATTCTTTTCGCTAAATTAAGCGAAGAAAAGGGTTGCGATTGTAAGCGCGGTGAATTAAAGAAATACAAGAAATGCGAGTTATCACAAATGACAACATATCGCTCAGTTGGCGCCCAAAAAAAGTCGCCAAACCCAACGGCCCCTTATTTTACGATTTGGCTATAATTTTTAATAGCAGCTTTTCAACGGAAAAGGATACAAAATTAATACCAAATTATAATTAATGTACACTTCTACATGACATTTTTTATATCAACAAATCTACTTTCATTAGTCTTACAATGAATTATAAATAAATTCATAAAAAATATATATATATTCATATAAATATATACAAATTTACTAAAAATGAAAGATTTTTTTTTACTTCTAAATGGTGAATCTTTTTACTGCTGTCCTCAAAATTTGTTTTAGCTAGCTTTTTTATATTTAACTGATTTAATTTTACACATCATTATGAAAAAAAGTGGTGAAAACAAATTTGCAATTTAAGCCACAATGATTCTAAATGATCATTAAAAACAATCACGTGACAGAACAATAAAGTCTCGTTTTAAGCAATCGATCTCTCTATAAAACAAATTTATGTTAATAAAAACAAATAGAAGGAAAGAATATTAACTGAATTTCACTTTAAAGAATTAGATTCACAATTGTACATCAAATAGACAATGAAAAAAAACTTATTTCTTATTTTTTTATTTTGAAGATTTAAAAATTTTTGTGTAGGAAAAAGTTATTTAAAAGAATATTGATTGGTATATGGTATGTGCGTTGATTATTGGATTGTTTTTAAAATTTCTAAGATTTTAAAATTTGCAATATTCTTATAAGAATATTTCTTGTAAACCCACGATGAATAACCGTAAGTTTATAACTCCTGACAAAAATTATGAATTCATTTGGGAAGAAGTCGTTAAGGGGGAAATGAAAATAAATATCTTCAGAAAATAACGAAGAAATTATATACAACAGAACTTCTATTAAAATAACAAGAGAATATGATTGCGGTTGAAGAGATAAAATTACTAGGTTAAAGCCCAATTAAAAACTTTCCCAAGCACTTCCAATCTACTGGAACTAAAAGGAATCTATCGGATAACCTTTTTTTCTCTAGTAAAAGACTCATTGTCAAACCTAGTTTCACTAATTATGCCAGCTTGTAAACCTAAGGACAACATGTTGCGAAGACTACTCCTGAACTTCATGCACCCAAACTGCCGCCCCCCTATTATGATGAGGAGAGCTAACTAATTACCTTAAAAATCCTACGACGCTATTAATAGTGACCTGAAAACCTCTCTGTCAGAAGACCATTACAAGATTTTCTCTGTCGACTCAAATAATCACAGATTAATCAGTGAATATCTGCGACAAGCAAATGCTGAATTTTTCATCATTATGCCGAAATTATCCAGTCATATAAAGTTATATTAACATTTATACTATAAGGTTAGTGCTTCCAAACAAAATATCATCATCTATATACTCTACTTGAACTTGGCTTTGAAGACACTGCTGTCACACAACTTGCCAATAGAAAATCAAACAATAGCTGCCAATCTGACAATTTTTTTCCAAAGAATAAGAAAAATATGGAAGTTTTTAAGGTTGAAAGTCTTCTATGTCTCATCGTTAAAGCTGAATCTTTTTTATCGAAAACTTCTTGCCGTACAATGCTTTCGATGTAAGCGTGTTCACCATCGAGCAAATAACTCTAATTATCAGCCTAGGTGTTAAAAATGTAGCGAAGAACACTTTCATAAAGAGTATATAAACACGAATCCAATTGAAAAACCCACAAATTACAGTGGCATTGGTCACGGTGCCTCATGGAAGGATGCCCTAAATTTCCGAGAGCAAAAGTCAACAATCAAAACTTTAAGAATACCCCCCACTAGAATCTATCACAAAATAAAGCCTTCATTTAGTCCAAGCCAAATCCAATCCTCCTCCCAATACCATAAAAATCCTGATTTTCTTAATTCTAATAACGCTAAAGATAATAATTTTACCACTGCAGATTTCAATCCACATATCATCTTTTTTTCAAACACTCCTTTATTCTCACGAAGGAATTCATATCTTTGTTCACCTCTGTCAATGAACTGCAGAGTTTGTTAATAATCTTATTGCTGTTACTTCCAAAGCAGTCAATTTTCATCAATTGTCTTGTAACGCAAGCTAAATAATTTACAGGACACTGACCGAAGTAAATTCAAGCAAGTGTTTTATCAAGAAAGGAGATAGAGGTCGCTAAGCGATCAAGGTATTCCATCAACTCACAAATACAAAAAAAAAAAAAAAATAAAAATAAAAATAAAAATAAAAATAGCGATAATTAAATAAATATTCTTGAAGTTAAAATGTGTTTACAGTAAAGAAATAGCGGATGTAAAGCTCCAATTGAGAAAAGCAACCTGCTCTCTCTTTTCGAACCATTCACTGTCAGTGATTCCAACATTGGAATTAAAATATCGTTACTCTTCATCAAAGCAATCGCTGTACTAGTGGATTCCAGTTCTTTTCAGAGCAGGACTTCACGTTTCGCCTTTCCTAGCATCAATATAATCTCTAGATGTTATGATCCGGGAAACCTTAATGTTATGAATACCGACAATGTTCCAGGTAAAAAATATAAGCAAAAGCCAAGACCCGGATGGTGATGGCTTTTGTACTAATAATACCCCACTTAAAAATTATCCCACTTTCAGAATTCCGTTAAATAACAAAATTGATGTCATTGCAAAGGCATCATCTGTGAAGAAAAAGGAATTTGCTATGAGAAAACTCATTATTGAATGAATCCAAGTCCAATCCTCTTCCAATTATGCTAGCTCTAAACGAAACATTGAAATTTGGCCCTTCTAGGAGGCTTTGTCCTCTTGCACGACAGTTTAAACATCACAATAGTCAATATATCAACAGGCATCAAGATTTTCAGACACTATCAACACACATTAACAAGTCAAAGGATGAGCATTCTCTGAAATTGTACTAAAGAGCCTCGGGTTGGAAACAAATACAAAAGATATCAAATCCGAACCGATTAACATGTGATCCAAAGTTAGTAATGTTGTCTAAGTAAAAAAATAGGACAAAAGATCCGTTGCCTACTTTCCTGATCTATATAAAAAAAACTTCCAATGAACTTCTAATCAATTTTCAAAATTACACATTTCTACTTTACCAGGAAAAATGGTAATTCGTCATTCTACAATGCTTTAATTGTAATCCTTTTTCATCATGCTAATAACAACTGCAGACGTACCACCAGATGTCTGGAAATGTGGAAAAGAACATAGAACATGAGTGGCAGCTAAAACAAAAAAAAATTAAGTTCTACCTGCATCAATTGCTGTGAAAACGACCTTCTGGAGGGATTGCAATGTCTTTTCCAAAGCCGAAATTAGGAAAAGACAATTAACTCTTAAACATCAATCAAGAAGTTTCATAAGCAACAAAATCAGCTTTTACACTTCTTATGCTCAACTACTCCAGCCTAGATTGAACCTGGTTCAAGATACTGCTCTTCAACAAGCCTCTTCATCGTCTGCTGAAGACAACTCAGTCATCACTGTCGCCATCATGCCACTTTTACTTCTAAAAGAACTGAAAACATCACTGACGTCTTTCCTAACCTTTTGACTTTCCTGAAGAAATTACAAGAAACAAGCACACCGATTGACAAGATTGCTATTCTGTTTGAGGCTTTGTCCTCTTGCACGACAGTTTAAACATCACAATAGTCAATATATCAACAGGCATCAAGTTTTAAATTTATTTCTTCAAGTTCTCAATTTTTGACCTGCTGGAGATAAACAACTGCCTGAGGGGACACAGCGTTCAGTGAGCATCTACAAAAGCAAATACTTTGAGAAAAAGAATGGAATTAATCTAGTGATAATAAATGTTGTCTATCTAAATGTTGGAAGTTATTTTGTTGTCTAGTGTTGTTTAAAATGCTTGCAAAAAATAGGCTTTTATCCTTCTATGAAATTTTAAGTTAACAGATATACAAAACAATAATACAAAATGAAAACTATTTATATTGTTTTTCAATATTTTTACATAAAAACTATTTTAATTTTGAGTTATATTTTTTGTGAATATTTGAATCTGTACCTATGTAAACGATTAATTGTCACGATTCACATGTGTTTTAATAAACTGAGAGTATAATTTTGATATCAGTTTTCCTTTCTAATATTAATAATATATTTAATTGTATTATTGATTAGTAATTTTTTAAAAAGATAATTTATTACATAAAATTTAGTTGTAAACTAATGTTTATTTTAAAATAAAATTAGTCAGTACATTAATGTTTATTTTTAAATATAATCAACCTAAAATGGAAATTAAATTTAAAGAATTTTCAAATTATCTAAAAAAAATGTTGTACACACAATTTTGCTGTAGCAAATGGAATATTTTTATATTAAAAAGACAATTTAATTTATCTATAGATAATATATGCCAGAGAATAAATACAAAACGAACAAATTAAACAAACACAAAAAAAAAAATAAAAAAAGACAATGGACTTTTTAGAAATACTATCAGTTCGTATAACAAAGCCATGAAAATAGCACTCACTGTACTTAGTAGTACTTTTTTTTAATAGTTTTAAAAATATGAAAGAATTAAACAGTAGTAATTGAATATGCATCCATTCTTCTAAGAAAATACACATTTTCTCAAATATTTATCGATTTAAAATATACTTGCAAACTTTTATGAACGTTAAAAAATTCTAAGTATATTATTTGCAAAATATAAATATGCATTTTAATATTCTTTCCATTCAATAAAAAATTACAATAGAAGAAAAAAAACAACAACATAAACTTCAAATAGAAAACTACAATTACCTGTGAAGAAGAGAGGTATAGAAAGAAAGAATCCGCCAATAGCTAAAATACGGGTATGAGCACCCGCTTCAAAAACTTGTGAGTTCTGAAAGAAAAGAAATTAAAAATTTAAAGAAATAACATCAATACGCTATAAATGCGATTTTTGCAATGAAAATAACAAAAAAAAAAAAAAAGAACTATTGAAATGACAGAAATTTCGCTTATTTAGGAAACATCATATTGCAACCATCCGTCCTCTGACTATAGCCGTCTTTTCTTCTGAGACGTTAGCAAGAGCGTCCCCCTTGTGGTGTTCAGGAGAGATGATCAATTGGTTAACAGGCTCTCACCAGAGAGGAGGTATATTTAGCGCAACGCTGTTCTCACCTGAGGTTACGGCTAAAAATTAGATTTCTTCCCGAAGCTCTAATTATCTTCGTGTTATTTTTAAATTTTGTGTCTATTTGTATGTGTGGTGAGCGTGCGTGTAAATAAAAATGTTACTTCTGAAAGCTATATTTCAACCCAACCATGCCCATTTACAATCTGGCGCCCGCCCGTACCTGCACACTAAAATACATATATATACTTTTATTGATTTAAAATGACTTATTTACGATAGTTGACTAATATTGAGAAGACTATATTTTTGTCGGATTACTATCTGCCGAATCTTTATTAGTTTGATTTTCTGCAAAAAAGCCCTCAACATCAAAAGCATCGAATAGTTGTTCACATTGATGTTTGTGTACACTCAAGAGCCAAACAATATGACCACCCCCTACATTTTGCAATGAACTCGCCTGGATGACGTGGAAGGCACGTGATCAGGTGGAAGTGGTATTTAACTGCTGCTGGAGAGTCTGAAGAATCATTCTTTCACTTACTTCTGTGTGTGATGGGAAAGGCTGCGGATCTAAGCGACTTTGATAGAGGGCAGATTGTAATGGCTCGAAGGCTCGGAACAAGTATTTCGAAACTGCACGACTCGTGGGTAGTTCGCGATCTACAGTTGTTAGTACTTATGCAAAGTGGATGAATGACGGTGAAACCAGCAGTAGACGACACGGTGTTGGACGTCCACACGCTATCAAAGAAAAAGGTCGTCGAAGACTGTCTCGCAAGGTGAAGCAAAACCGGAGCCAGACAGTGGCTCAGCTGACAGCCCAATACAATGCAGGGCCAAGTAGAATAGTATCGGAGCACATTGTTCAGCGGGCACTGTTGGATATGGGCAAACGTCCCACTCGTGTGCCTTTGCTTGACACAAGGCTAAAATTGTGTTGGAGTGGTTCCAGGAACATGATGCTGAATTCCAGTTAATGTCCTGGCCGCCTAGCTCACCGGATCTCAATCCGATAGAACACATTTGGGATGTCCTGGGACGGCAGCTCAGAGTTCAAAGACCACCCAATTCGCAATATCTCGCATTTGCGTGACCGTTGCTTAAACATCTGGTACAATCTGTCTCCGGCCATCTACCAGGACTTGTGGCATCCATGTCAAGGCGGGTTGAAGCTGTGTTGCACGCCAAAGGTGGCCAACTCGTTATTGAAATCGTGGTCATAATGTTTTGGCTCTTGAGTGTATATCTACATATATATATACTACTACGAATATATACCTATATTTCCAAGAATTTGTAGAACTTTTCTTAAAAAGCTAAAGTACAGGGGTCGGCTTATAAACGTATCCGCTATCTTGCAAACAACGTAGATACTTTTCCATTAGCTGGGTGCAAGTAATAAACTGCCAAATAACAAATAAAGCACGTTTTTATTTAAGTGTTTATGATAAAAAAATTTAATTTTAAAGAGAAGAAATAAAGAAAGTTCTACAAATTCTTGGCTTATACACGGAAATATAGGTATATATTCTTTACAAGTAGTATATATATATATATATATGTAGATATGTACAAGTATCAATGTGAACAGCTATTCGATATTTTTGATGTTGAGGACTTTTTCACAGAAAATCAAGATAATAAAGATTTGGCAGATAGTAATCTTTCAATGAAAATGAGTTGCTTTATTTTCGAAATTGTTTATATTGCTGATTTGCTGCATGGTTACCAAAACGAAAAATATGAAGTTGACGAAATTTTCGTTCAGTTGACGGAAAGGCATCAAAATGTACACCAGAAATAATAATAACAGAATAATGAACGTCACAGGAATTTTTTCAATTCGGCTTATATGCGGATTTGAACTTTGGTTAATGTTTTGAAGATAAAAACGCATACTCGGCTTATACGCAGATAGGATCGGAAATACATATATATATAATTTTTAAGCACACATTATAATGTTGTTGTTATTTCTTATCCCACTTGGTAGACATCTAGACTAAGCTCACGAACTCGTTGGTCTGATGGTTGAAGGAAAAGGGGGCAGCTTCTGTTGTGATGGAGCACCCGTAGATAGAAGTCTGACTAGGCTCAATAACACTGACATTTTTATGGGTTAGGGTTGCCAGCCCTACAGTCATATTAAACTGGAACATACAGCTACAGGATTTCGAACCACTACAAATATCCATAGCACCGCCAGGACTTGAACCCGAAAGCCTGTGGCACCGAGCACTATTTTCTCGGCCATCAGGCCCTGTGTTAGAATGTTGATATATTCAAAGAGCAGGTAATATTTAAGTTAAAAAGTTGTTATCTAAAGTTCATTTCAACTTCTACAACTTAACCTTTAACCCTAGCAAAAAGGCTTGTTAAAGTTTAGATACTAAAAACCTTCCCAGGATGCACTTTAAAAGCCGTAGCTCACAAAAACACCTATGGATCGAAAGAGGATCATTATCCCATCCAGTAACCGGAAGAAGAACTCGTGGCGCAGTCCGAGGTACATTACACATGATTACCTTCCAGCTGCGACAGGAAAACAACTTGTTGAATATTCATGCCGAGAAAGTACCGCATGCGTTTATCTCACGGGTTTCCTAGCAGGTAATTTAGTATGAGAGGTAAAGTATAGGAATGGCCTTAATTAGAATACATACTGCACCAATCCAACCGTATATCACTCCTCAAGTGGAATTCTCGGTTAGTATAATTATTTCACGCAATCGGAATAATCCACTCTTTTAAAAGTAATTTCCATGAATTTTTTTAAGCAACAAACTTTCTGTTCAATTTTGACAATTCTAATAGCAATGCTTCTTAGGTAAACCTGAAATTTTAAATGTAATGATAACGCAAAAACTATTATGCCGACTAATTTTTTTTAATGAGTGTATTCTTTAAACCATAACATGGTACCATTGCTTAGATTATTTCTCAATCAATAATTTTTGATGGCTAATGTTTTTTTTTATGGAAGTTATTTTTGAAATATTTCTCAAATACATTTTTAGTTTTAAATGAATTTTAAACTGACAATAATTATTTTTAAAAGTTTTTATGCATATGAGAAAATTGTTGTGTGGTTGACGGGGAAATAATTCTGTTGTGTCTAATCCCACTTGATAGACAGCAAACATCTAAACCAAGTCCATGAACCCGTGTATTCTCATGGAAGAAGGGAAGGGAGATCGCAACTTCTGTTGCGATGGAGCACCCGTAAGTAGAAATTTGACTTGGCTTCGTGACGCTGAAGAAGGAGGGTAGCGCCTTCCGGGAGGACTTTTTGGGGAACTACCCCGCATTTGCGTATCGTATGAGAGAAACCCTGGAAAACTCTCACCAGATAGTCCGGCTAACGAGGCAAGATGCTGAACATCCCAAATGACATTGGGTCTCCTCTTTTTGGAAGCAGTGTCTACAATAAAGCCTTATATATTCAACTTATTGCATAAATATCGCCAATAATTGCTTTATATATCTTAACAAAAATTGAATAGCACATAAAAACGTCACGATCTCTGAATATTCAGACAGTCTTTTACAAAACTGGTAACACATCATAATACTGTTTTTTTTTTTTTTTCTCATTTGAAAGACTCGTATAATCATTAGTTTTTGAATTGTATAACTAACAATCCATTACAGTTTTGTAAGGTTTTCTTTCAGCATTGAATGACAGTTTAAATTAAAATTTATTGTACAGGATTACATCAGCAATAGCCTCCCTTGAAGTGATTACAGAAAGAAATTTGTGGTATAAAGAAGTAAAAAAAATCATTGAGAATTCTCTTTTTTTCTGTTATATTCATATGCATTAGACGGAATTCTTACGCCAAAAAGATTTCTTATTTCTTTCATTTCGACGCCTGGCCATTACAATACCAATTTCTTTACATTTCTTCATTCAATTTCGTATCGTCATCTTAGTTTGATTGTTTTTCGTTGTGAATTTCATTCCGAAGTCAGTACAAGTCGAAATTTTAAATTAGTGTTCGATGACAAAACACTTTTCTTTTAATGACAGTTACATGACAGAAAATTACAGAACTACATGACATTGCATTAGTAAACTTCATTTTTTGCATTGATAAATTAATTATTAAATCAACTTTTGGATCATACTGTATTTATAAATAGAACCAATGGCTCGTACTTTTGTATTTCTCCTGACATCATGAAATTGCCAAGCTCATTTGGTACATAGTGATAACAGTACTCCAGACTGTTGCGCCCACAATTATTTAGTACACTTTGTGCGCATGCAATCGACCTTTTACGCAAGTTAATTGCCGGTCAAAAGTATTCAGTTATCTGAAATAGCTCAATTTTCTTGGCTTCAATTACAATTTAAGTGGACAGGCAGTTTTATAAGAGAATGCGACAATCTCCTCTCTTTTTTTTTTCTTTGTCTACTTAATTTCTTGCTCTCGCGACGTGATACGAGTTACGTGCTTGCTCAAGGCAGGTGATTTCAAGGCCAGAGATCATTAAACTAAAGTGTGTGTTTATACCGCCGTGGTTAAACAAATTCTATTGACCATTAAAGCGGTTTAGACATTCTGCCCTTTTTTTTTTGTTTTCATTAGAAGTATGTCGCCCCAACGTACCGTGAGTAATCTCAGGAGGCAAGATCGTCTCTTTTACCCGTTCGTCGAATTCCCTTTTGTTCAGTTTGTGTAGAAATGAACCATTGTTGCAGACCAAAAATGATGCTGAATAAATATTTCTTCAATTCTTTACATAATATTCGTTCCAGTAAATATTGTTACGCAATTTTGAACTTTAGTTCGATGGACATGGTGGACTAAACTTAGATCTGAGATTCCTAATGTTGCCATTTCGAATAAAGAAAAGTCTATTTTAAATTTTTAGAATAAAAATATTATGTATAAAAGCACAACACTCGTATATTTTCATACACTCGTATTTCCATTTAATACTGTATAAAATTAAACAATTTTTTTTGCAAAATATAATTTTTTTTCATATTTTTCAAATATCATACATATAAGATGTATAATGTTGTTTCTTAATGTCAGGAAAATGAACTTGGAGAACTTGTCTTCGAACTAAAGTTTCAGGAATTCACTTTTGCAGAAATGAACCACTGTTGCAAACCAAAAATGATGGCGAGTAAATATTGCGTTAATCCTTGAAATAATATTCGTTCCAGCAATTTTGAACTTTAGTTCGAAGACCAGTTTGGAGGACTAAATTTAAATCTCAGATATTTCTAATGCTGTCATTTCGAATTTAGTTTTATAAATTTTTAAAATAAAGTATTATGTATAAAAACACAAAGTATATTTTCATTTATTACTGTAAAAAATTAAACAATTTATTTGCAGAATATGATTTTTTTGCAAGGAATTTTTTTTCCAAATATCATAAATGTAAGATGTATAATGTTGTTTCTTAATGCCAGGAAAATGAACTTGAGATCATTTTCCATTGATATGGAAAAATATGTAAATTAAAGCATTACGTAAGATGCACAACAGGAGGAATTGCTTTATCCCTTTCAGGAGAACTGGTCTTTGTATTAAAGTTTCAGGAATTCCCTTTTGCTCAATTTTACAGAAATGAACCATTGTTGCGGACCAAAAATGATGGCAAATAAATATTGCGTTAATTCTTGAAATAATACTCGTTCCAGTAAATATTGTTAAGAGATTTAGAACTTTAGTTCGAAGACTAGTTTAGCGGACTAAATTTAAATCTGAGATTCTTAAAGTTGTCATTTCGAATTTAATTTTGCTATAATAAAGCATTCTGTATAAAAACATAACACTAAAATATTTTCATTTATTACTGAATAAAACTAAACAATTTATTTGCAAAATAAGATTTTTTTTCACATTTTCCGTATATCATAATATAAGATGTATAATGTTTTTTTTTCTAAATCAGGAAAATGAACCTGAGATTATAATGGATTTTATTTATGTATCACAAACGAACAATAAAATCTGCACACACACAAAAAAACATGCTTTTTTGCCAATTCTACCTCCTACCTATATAAACAGTTAGGAGATAAGATTGGTAAGTTAATGATCAAAGTTCGATCACACTCTCCAGGCTACAAGCACGAAATGGCAACCTTATAAATCAACACATAGTTCATGCTTTATGAACGAGAAAGCAAGCAAGATAAGGAGAATATGGATATAAAATGGTGCATAGTAAATGCCATCCATTTACGTAATTGAAGGGCTTTTAGAAGCCTTACTAAAGGTCAGAAAACTGCAGGTGGTTGGCGGGCCATGCAGCCACCATAAAATAGTTATAAACATATCATGGAGCGACAATGAAGCTTTGGACACATGATACCACCTACATATGGCAATCAAGGTTCTAGGAGATTAGACCTTAGTGATTGGCAAATTTTAATCTCTCAGCGAAAATTTTCGTAATTTATTTTGTTAAACAGACATGCATTTTAAATCATTTTCCTGTGAAATGCTTGAATAAATAGCATATATGATTATTTTTTGGTGTAAATTCAATATTAAGTTAATAACAGCTTTGAGGATAAGAAAAAATTATATTTTTATTACTAGCCTACATCTATATGTTACAAAATTGTAAAACCACAGCAATTCTAAATCATTGAATCAGTTTTTAATAGCTCTATTATAACGTTATTGTTGTTGTTATTGTCGTATCCCTCATGGAAGGAGGGAAGAGGGGTGCAGCTTCTGTTCTGATGGAGTACCCGTAGGTAGAAGTCTGACTTCTGCTCCGTGACGCTCTCTTACAGTCATAGGAGACCGGGACCTACGGCTTAAAGTGGATTCCGAACCACTACAAACATCCATGGCACCTCCGGGACTCGAACCCAAAGCCTGTGGCACCGAGTGCCAGAGAGCTAGACACTCGGCCATTCAGGCCCCCTATTGTAACGTTAATACAATATTTGCATAAAATTGAAAAATTTAATTATTGTTTCCATTTTCAATCATTAATACCATTGTATTTAGCGTAATTTTTTGTTTATACCACCATAACCACAAACAACAAAAATTTGAGATGCTGATATAAATATCTATAATATTATTCATTGCGGGTCTAGAAGAAACTACAGTTTAGTATGGCTATGAAGATGCTATTTTTCATCGTGCGTAAGCCAGAAACATATTTCAAGGAGACTTATAAGGAAATGCAGCTTGACAAAATATGCTGTAGAACCATTTCTCAAAATCTTAATTAAATCTGTATTTCCAGTACTCCTCCATCTGGATTTGAATCACTTGGCGAATGTGCGACCTGTTATTTTTTTCTTACAAAAGAACCTACAGTTCATCTTAGGAAGGTCGTAAATTCTTAAATGAGTGATCAAAAATCGACACCAGGTAAAACGATAATTCTGTTAGATTGAAATCAAGCAAATGAAGCTGCATGCCTTTTGATTTTTCATTCAATCTGAAGCAAAAATAGTTCGATATGTGTCGTTCAAAATGTTCATCCGCTAATGCAGACACGGAAATTTTTATTAGTAATCTGATTGTTGCTGAGAGAAGAATTCATATCAACAATCGCTACTTAATCTTTTCGTTTCTGAATTGATTAGCGTTTAAAGTGAAAAGAGAACTCGAAGTGTATGGTGAATATTCGGAAATCGAGGAATATTCTAATTAACTTCCTAGCACTACAGCGCATAGTGGGCCAAGGCCTTCCGCGTACTTGCAGACTTCGAGACAGAAGATGTTTTTTTTTACAGAGTAGAGTTGTCAGTCTTACAGTCATATCAGACTAGGACTTACGATTTAAAGTGGATTTCGAGCCACTACAAACATCCATAGCACCGCCGAGACTCGAGAGCCCATAAACAGAGCGCTAGCCACTCGGCCATCTGACCCCAAATATTATCGCATTCTATATAAGTTAAAATATAACGATATGCTTATTTACGTGGGTGAAAATAAATGAATATGGTACACATTAAAGACAATTACAAATGTTTAATTAAATACAATGTTAATAAGGTTTTTATAAATTAAACAGAATATTAAGTTATGAAAATATAAAAACGAAAATAAAAGAAATCATTAATGCAAATCAGTGATTTTCAGATTCGATTTACGACGGTGAAGCAGAATTCAACATATTAAGGATTACCAGCAAACGCATAGCAATACTTTCTATATTTTATTACTTAAACCTAGAATGCTACAATGTTCTACCACATTAACTCATATAAAACGGTCACGATTTGCCAATCTTTAAAAATTTGATATGCAGTTGTTATTAAACCGAAATTGTCGATGCTTATCCTGATATCTATTGAAGCGTGAAGATTAACCAAAATTAGGGGAAAAAATACCCAGAGGAAAAAAAAAAATATTTAATAGGCAAACCACTCGCCTTGCTACGTTTTATCAAAAAGCCTAACCTTTAAGAATTGATACGGTTAATTAGCATGCCGGGTAAGCAATGCCAGTTCTTTTCTCAGCAAGAACCGACCAGCCAAGAAAAAGACGAGAATGGTCATAATAGAAGTGCACCTGCTGACCTTATAGGTGAATAATAATTAATTATGAAACATAATGATGATCGAGGCGTCATTTTCATGACGAGATGGAGATGATATATTCCCATGAGAGATGGAATCATATTAAGCATGCAAATGGAGTCGTTATTACATCATATTGGGGCTTCAGAGACAATTTATTGAGAAAGCAGCCTATACATACTTTAGGTTATTCATTTATAGATTAGTTGTCTATTTATACAACATTTTTCCTACCAAAATAATTTATAATTTAAACAAATATATATATTTAATGTAGACGTAATATCAGGAAAAAAAAAGACCTAAATAAATTTTCTTCGCCACCAAAAAAATCAATTTGTTGTTGTTGTCCGTTTATTGTTGTTGTTGTCCGTGTCTTGAAGTGTTAAGACGGACATCCCATGAGTAGTTTAATCATGGATAGAGGGAAAGGGGGCAGCTTCTGTTGTAATGGAGCACCCGTAGGCAGATGTCTGACTTGGCTCCGAGTAGCTGAAGAAGGAGGGCAGTGCCTTCCGGGGGACTTTTAAGGGCAACTATCTCACATTTGGGTATCGTATGGGAGAAAACCTAGAAAATTCCCCCAAGTAGTCCGACTCACGAGACAAGATGCTGAACATCACAAACGCCATCTAGTCTCCCCTTTTTTGAAACAGTATTTATAACAATGCCTCCAGCGGGCTAAACCTCAGCCCTAATGCTTACTAGCGGAGCACGTTACCACTGAGCCACGAGTCGGGCAAAAATCAATTTAAAAAGGGTTAGTAATAATTTTAATAGAATGAAGAATAAAGAAGAATAAAGAAAATAAAAAAATGACAGTAACATTTCGTGTATATATACTTAGTTAATTGACACCTCTTACTGTCTTATTTTACATAAGCAGTAAATCTCAAGTAAATTAATTAAAAATAATATAAACTTATTTTTAAAATTCATTTTATCTCACTTTCGAATTACACACATATATATCCTAATTCCTCTGATCACAAAAGTGTTTTTATTATGTTCAAATCGAAATCTATGGAGCAAACAAAAATGCTTTAACGACATTTTTTCGTTTTGTCTTATTTCTGTTTATAATGACGAAAAAAATAGGCATTTACGCATTAACTTTTTCGTTGTAAATCGATGAACCTTATGTTCCATATACGTATACTATGAACAGTTCATTGACAATGACGGACAATGTGGTCCATGCGCAGATTGGGTGCAGGAGATCTTAGGCTCGAACCCGCTGGTGGTCTCCATTGTAATCACTGCTTTCAGAAACGAGGAGCCTAGATGGCGATTTCTATACAATATGTGTAAAGCTATGATAGTCAAGATTCCTGGTGGGAGTTTTCTGGATGTTCTCCTACATGACACGCAGCAGTTACCCTCTCAAGCACTCCCAGAAGACTCTGTCCTCCTATCACCACCAATTATTGTGCTGTTCGTAACATACATTAGTGGAACATCGTTCAAATAAAGTAAAGAATGCATATACAGAGTGTTTCTGAACTCCTCGTACAAACTTGGAGGGGAGACATCAATAGGAATCAGAATCCCAGGAAAGCAGGGTCTCAAATGTTGCCCTGCAGTGAAAAAGACACACAAAGACAAAGCAACGACGCAATACAGAAAGAAGTATTAAGCGCTTTATTACATAAAAAAGTACGATAGTTAGAAGGATACCAGCAGGTATATTAGGAGTTAGATGGAATCGGCGTGGGGGATCCTGTCGCATGGCCTCCAAGATCACCTGATTTATCGCCAATTGATTTTTATTTGTGGGGTGTCATGAAGGTTGTTGTCTACAGACGTTAGTAGATTCTGAAATGGACGTTTTTGTAGGAATCGCCTTCGCTGCTGGTATGATCTGCGAAACATTCGAAATTTTGAAAATGCTCGCCAATCCATGTAGCGTAATTGTCGATCGTGAATGAATCTCGATGAACGGAATTTCGAACACCTCTTATCAGGTCAACTGTTGTACTATTTTTATGTAATAAAGCACTTAATATTGCTTTTGCATTGTGTCCTTTCTTTGTTTTTATGTCTTTTTTTATCACTTTAGGGAGTCATTTGGATCCCTGCTTTTCTGTGATTCTGATTCCTATTGATGTTTTCTATCTCTCCTCCAAGATTTTACGTGGGGTTCAGAAACACCCTGCAAATATAAACTCATGTTTGTGAAAATTGCAACACCATGAAGGACTTACGCGAGTGAGCTGAAATTTTCAGGAAATGCAAATTAGCGCATGATATGCAAATGATTAGAATTTCAAATCCGTAGCGCATGCGTATGCTGAGCAGCGCCCTCTGAACGGCGGATGGATCCGAATAAATAGAAGGCTGTAGCGAGGCGTGTATGGTTATCGGTGGTTATCTGCTAGTGGTAAACGTTAGCTCAATCGTTACTTATGCCTCTTCGACGAAAGAGAGCGAGATTTGAACAACTTACAAAGTTTGAACGCGGGAGAATCATCGGCCTTCGTGAAGCTGGATTGTCTTATCGTGCAATAGCCGCTCGTGTGCCGCGTAACAGCAGCACAGTGATGCGTCTTTGGAAGCAGTGGACGGACGAGTGTCGGACAACTCGGAAATCCGGGAGTGGACCCCGAAATGTGACGTCAGCTCGCGATGATAGACACCTGGTTCGCGCTGATGGACCGTACAGCTTCCTCTAGACAATTGGCAGCACAGTCGTCAATAGCTACAGGTGTTTCAATGTGTGCTTCATCAATTCGTAGACGTCTGCTGCAGCGTGGACTGCGCGTAAGGACTCCTTTATACAGGATCCGCTAAACCATCACCACGCTAAACCATCGCCACCTGCGGCTACAATGGGCCGCTCAGCATAGAGACTGGCGTGCTGATTGGCAGCATGTCGTATTTTCTGACTAATCCCGTTTTAATTTGTGGTACCATGATGGCCGCATTCGTGTCAGACGCTATGCCGGTGAACGCCACCTTCCGGAGTGCATTATCGAACGCCACAGTGGACGAACACCCGGAGTTATGGTCTGGGGTGCCATAGCATATCATGGACGATCTCAATTGCTAAGAATTGTGGGCAATCTGAACAGCAACCGGTACATCAGTGAAGTTCTACAGCCCCAAGCTGTTCCCCTTCTTTCAAAGCTTGCCAGGCGCTGTATTTCAACAGGACAATGCCCGCCCTCATATCGCTAGGACTGTTCAATCTTTCTTTGCAACGCGCGGCAGGTACAGCTTCTTCCTTGGTATGCGTATTCCCGGATATGTCGCCGATTGAACATGTGTGGGATTTCGTTGGTCGGCGTCTCGCTCGTGATCCTCGTCCTGTTGCTTCTGCAGACGAACTTTGGGTGCGCATATAAACAATATGGAATGCTCTTCCTCAGGCAGACATTCAAAATTTGTTTGACTCCATGCCACGTCGTGTAGCAGCACTTATTGCGGCGCGTGTTATTCTTTGTTTGCTTTGAACATTTAATCATTTATTTGTACCATTACCACTCAACTGTGTATTAAATTTCATTCAATTATGACGATTCCTTCACGGTGTTGCAATTTTCACAAACATGAGTTTATATAACTACCATCTATATATATTCTCCTTGTTAGGTAACGATTTCGATTTTCCAAAACATTTAACGTGGATTCCGAACCACTTACAAATATCCATTCCACCGCCAGAATTCGAACTTGAAGCCTGTGATACCAATTGCTAGAGCTCTAGTCAATTGCCATCAGACATCAGTAGGTGTTTGGTGATCGGAAGTATTAGTATGCTTGTTTCAATAAGTTGAACAATATATCAAACATTAAAATTTATCCCATTGTTTGAATGAAAATGAATTTAAATATGTTTTTTAATTAATACATTTAAATTATTATATTGTAATATTTTGTGTGTGTGTATATATATATATATATATTTATATAAGTTTATAAGTTTTATTCGGTGAGGTTATCAAATTAAAGAGTCCCTCGTCGATTGTTAAATGTGGCCAATGCCAAAGCTGGCACTGCACGCAAATATGGATGGACGTTGGAGATGGCCGCAGGGTCATTGACTTGCATGAGTGATGATTTCGGATTGGACACGGGGCGTGAACATTTTTCTGTGTGTGTGTTTATTGTCAGTTTCTTTTAAGAGGTTCCATTGTTACAGAAGAGTGAAAAAATGATTCACCACGCGCCAGGATTTATGATTGAGTTTTTATGTCGGTAAATTATAGAAGGGAAAAGGATCATTTTCACAATTCTTTTATTTATTCATTTTTTCTTATCATTTTGTTAGAAAGTAAAGGGAAAAAAAGTAAGATGATAACTTTGCGTTGGTATTAATCTTTTTTGATAAAATCGAAGTATATATATATATATTTACACATCCATGTTTATTTATAGTTGATTTTGCTAATTGGTTTATTTTTTTACTCAAATCAAAATGTAATTTTTTTAGGCCAAATATAGTTATGTTTCCTAATATAAAAAGTTAATTTTATATCTCTTAACTCTTTAGCCTCTATTTGTTGATTTCTTAGGCTCATTTAAGACAAAGAAGTTTTACGTAACAACAACAAAAGTTTTACATAACATTTTGCCACAAAAGGAATAATTTTGAATAATGTTTCTTCTACAATCGAAAATGTATTACTGAAGTATGTCCAAAACTCTAATAAGTATATAAATTTGTTTGAAACAAATATTTAAAATGAGATAAATTTATTCATAATTACCTTATATAGCTGTAGGTATTGTCTACGAGACAGAAAATACCTGTTATTACAGCACAATTGGTGCTATCAAAGCATTTAATTTTTATAGACTCTACACATAATAATTGTTAAGAAATTCATGATATTAAATATTTTATTGCTCAAAAATGTATATTTTTTATTTTCTAAATGATTTAGGGTAATTGGATATATATTTGTGAAAATACACTACTGTGAAATACATTGATAATGAAAAAATTAAATAAAGTATAACATCTATGATAGTACATCATTTAATATAACGCCGATTTTGAGTAATAAAAATGTGTAAATGAGAGAAAATTATAGATTAAGAAATATTTTCGAAAAAAATATAGAATTATATTTTAAAATTAATTTTTTTTCATTTAAACTCATCAATTTTTGGTATGAGTAGTCTTTATGTGATGATTTAAAGGAAATACAGATTTTATTCAGCTAAAAATAATTTAAATAAAAGTGATAAATTTTAATTTGAGTATACCAATTTTTATTATCATGAATTTTGAACTATTTTAATACGTTACAATCATGGGGGCAAAAATTAATTGAAATTCCACAACACGAACATGGATGTGGCATATATCAAATACATCGGTATTACCTATATTAAATATAGACAATAAGTTTTAAAATCTTGAATTAAGTTTAAATACATACAATTATCATTCTGTATGTTGTGCATTGTTAATTAATATCATTGAAAGTAAAAGCAAAGAAAACATTTTAATAAAAATAATTACAAGATATTGAAAAGCAACGTAATTTCTAAGTACTATATATAGTGCTAGTATAGCTATCAACAATAACATTTCTTTTTAGAATAGAAGTCTTAATAATTTTTTTTTGAAAGAAAGAAATGGAAAAATAAAAAAAAAAAAAAAAATTTTATTTGTCATTTCGCAAAACTTTCTTTTCGTTTTTGAACGAAATTAAAAACCATTATTATTATTATTATTATTATTATTTTGTTGTGGAACATCGGTGGTTCTCATATTCCCTTGATGCATAGTATGAACATGCCACTGACCGTTGAAGAATGGAATATATTGCCTTCCGGGGAATTTGGAGGAGTAACTGCTTAGTATTTACGTGTCATATGGAAGAAAAGTATGAAAACTCATACCAAGTAGCCTGACAATCGATGCAAGACGCTTTGCACACATTTCCACGATCCCCGTCCAGTCCCCTCGTTTCTAAAAGAAGTGACTACAACAGCGCTAGGGGTTCGTACATAATTTCTCCTGCACGCTAGCTGTACATGCTGCCAATGGACCAGGAGTTGAATTAAAAACATTTAATAATAATATTGTACCTAATCTTCAGTGTCCTACAGTGAGAGAAAAACATCCCTTGAGTAGTCCTGCCCTTCTTTTCCTCCTACACATGGGTGGAGGAAAACGAGGGCAGCTTCTGTTTTGATGGAGTACGCTGGCCTGGCTCAGAGTCGATTGGGAGGGCAGTGCCTTCCGGGGGAACTTTTAGGGGGAACTGCCCAGCATTCCTGCATTTGCGTATCGTATGGGAGTAAACCCGGAAAACATCCACCAGCAGTCCGACTAACGAGACAAGTCGCTGAACATCACAAATACCGTCGAGCATTCTCGTTTTAGAAACAGTGTCTACAACAAACTCACCAGTTTGTTGAACCTCCGCCCTAATGCTCCCCAGCGGCACATGTTGTCACTGAGCCACGAGTCGGGCAATAATAATAATAATAATAATAATAATAAAACGCAACTCAATACTATCACAACAAAACAACTGAATTTAATTTTTTTCCAATCCGAAAACAATTTAATTTTTGACTTAAATGGCTTAAAAACATAAATAAATCTTTGTTTTGGGAATTTCAAATCTTAATCTTCTCTGCACAATATTTAAGAAATATTTTGGTTTCGGTATATTAATTTGAATTTCATATACAGTAATATAAAAAGAAATGGGAGATTTTTACACAATAGAAAACTGTGTCGAAAGTTTTTTCCTGTTCCACGTTTATCCTCACGGAAGCATGCATCATGAATTTTGATGCAAGCAGGAGAGGTATTTAATTTAGAACCGCAATCGCCCACCTTTGAATTTCATACGCTTATATATTGTCTAATTCATATTAAAGAAGCTTTATTTGTGTATTCATAAGCATATAAAAGAATTATGACGAAATTGAACCATACAAAACAATGCTTAAAATAGTATAGCAAGATTATTGGGACATTTCTGAATAAGAAGGAAGTGAAAATAAAATAACATATATTGAATAGAACACTTAATATTTAGTTTAACAAATTTTTAGTTAGAATTTCTATTTTTATAATAATAGGAATTATGGTATGATTCTGAATATTATTAGTGTGATTTGTTCAATTCCTGGGACAAAAAACTGCTTTCGGGGTTTTTAAACTCTAATACTTTTTCTCCAATTCATGCATGCACAAATCGCCTCAAATTCGCCGGGGTTTTTTTTTTTTTTTTTTGGTGGTCTGCTTCATCATATATCTGTTTTACTTTAACAAGTAGTATGATAAGTAATTTTAAAAAATCAATCAACTTTTGATGATTAAAACACGGAAAACGATCCGACAATAGTTCATTAAAAATTAACATTTAAATTGAATTTTTTTTTGTTCAATGTTTGTTAATTTATTGTAAACAAGACGACGCAATAATGCACTAGTCTGGTTACATGTTTTCGATCTTTGTTATTTTTTAACTTATTTTTTCCTTGTATATATATATATAGAAAAGTGTATGTATATATGTAAAGCGTATATATATATATATATATATATATATACACACATACGGTCTTATCCCACTTGGTCGATAGCAACAACTAGACCAAGTCCATGAACCCTTGCGTTCTCATGGAAGGAGGGAAAGGGAGCGGGCAGTTTCTGTTGTGTTGGAGAACCTGGAGGTAAAAGTATGACTTGGCTCCGTGTCGCCGAAGGAGGGCAGTGCTTTCCGTGAGGACTTTTAGAGGAACCATCCTGCATTTGAGCATCATATGGGAGAAAAACCCTGAAAACTCGCACCTGGTATTCGCAAGTCATCTCTTCATTTTTTGGGACAGCGTCTATAATAAAGTCATCAGCGGATTGAACCTCAGCCCTAATGCTCACCAACGGGGCACGTTACCACTGAGCCACGACTCGGGTAAATGTATACATGTATATATATAGAGAAATATATACCTTTATATACATAGAAATATATATATATATATACCTGCTCTTCTTCCATTTATATATATACGTTCTAGTGAATATTTATGTATTAGTATTGATTGATATTTGATTTTAATTCTTCTTTTAAATTTCTCCTTCAAGAAATAGTATAAATAGTAAAATTTCTTTTTAATAATAGTAAGTAAAAAATCTCAGAATCATTATTGCTTGACCTATATGTTTAACACCGGCAATGAGTTTTTCGAACTGAATTTTTTGTTCGTTGTATCGGAATTGGCCCACTGAATCCAAATATGTTGTTTCAATTCTTTTATAAACATCTGATATTTTTAAAACGATAAATCTCCGTTTATTTAAATTTTTGTAACTATCAAGCTTAAATTACTTTGTTTTCCTTTTTCACTGTGAATATTCTTCTGCTAACAGGACTACTGTATACATAAAATCCTCAGTATTCATTGGAGTAACTTTTATTACAAAATATTCACATAGTTCAGTTGTACGAATTTATTCAGTTGTATTTAGTATAAATCCATTCTTAGGAATATTTAAATTAGAGTCTTCATTTGAATATTTTAACTGTAGTTTCTCACATTATAATGAAATTTGTCATATTTTTTAAATATTTACAAGTTTCTAAATATTTATAATTAAATTTCTAATAAAAAGTAGTTACTTTGCAATAATTTACAATACTTATTTCAAATTTAAAAGTACTGAAATAGTTTTTATAAAAAATTAATTATTTAAAAAAAAAAAAATTAACGTGATATATTTTCATTTGTAATAAAAAAAGACCACAACAAAAATAGCATTTCCTAATATGTAAAAAAAATATTAAAAAATTAAAAAAATATATTAATAAAATTAATTATTTAAAAGTTTCGAATTTAACTTATTGTTAACTACATCAACAGAATGTTTATGAAATAATTAACACAGATAGAATGTAATCATAATAAAATATAATAGCATAATCTGCAAGGCCTTTGTACCGCTTACCCATAAAAATTATGAATATGCTGCAAAAAGTAAAATATGAAAATTTTTTTGCCAAGGGAGAATAATTTTTAAAAGAAATCTGTAAATCTCTTGAAAATTAACAAATTTTGAATGAAAATATTTAGTTACGATACTACATTTAAAATTTAATGTAATAACAAAACACTTAATTAAACTGCAATTTAAAACACTCAATTTAACAGAAATCTTAAAAAAATTGATGAAACACTTTGAATTGACTATTGACAAAACACCCAAAATTGACTATTGACAAAAACACCCAAAAATTGACTATTGACAAAGCACTCAAAAATTGACCATTGACAAAACTCTCAATTTAACAGCACTCTTAAAAAATATAAAAAAAACTATAGAATTTTAAATGATTTTATAAAAAAAACTCGTGAAAGAAATTAAAAAAAAATTACAGATTTCAGTGAAAATGGCCAAAATTGTAAGTGGTCAAAGACACGAAAACTAACCTCCTCAAAAACAATACCCATATATTTTGCGAATAATAATTTTAAATTATTTTTTTTTATACCTTTTAGATTCTTTACATTAAAGAAATGTTTTAAAGAATAGAATATTTCTATTGTCTACAATGAATTCATTCCTCTAAGTGCATAATGAAATGCTTTATGACTATTATATTCAAATTTTCGTCTATTTTGACTTAAAAATCTATTTAACTCAACGCAAAAGTTTTTTTGTAAATGCAGTTTTTGTGCAACATTATCCCTCCCCTTAAATAAAAAAAAAGATTTAAGATTATTATCGCAACAAAGTTAAGCAGGCATAAAATCTTCCGTTTCGAAAACAATTTATTTCTAGATTGAAAGCTTAGAAAACGGAATAAATCTTTGTTCCGAGGATTTCATATCTAAATCTTTCCTACTTAAAACTTTAAATTGTTTTGAAATAACAGATGCGGAAGATAGTTTGTTTTCAAAAATTTAATGTGTTTTATGAATTCTGATGCGAACAAAACAACTTTTAACAATAACTTTTTTTATTCCTTAACAAAAAAATGTTAATCTGCATCATGAGTTCTTAAACATGATGTAAAATAAAAATACTTAAAAATATAGCAAAAAAGGCTGCGGATTCCTTGGAAGTCCGTAGATTTAATGTGGTCGTGTGTGTCTGAATTAGAAAAAATTCCTTTTAACTTTCTCTAATTACATTTAGATCTAATTGGAAATCTTTTAAATAGTAAAAATCAAAGAAATTTATATTAATAAAAGCTTGTGAAATCATTTTCATATGAATATATGAATTAATAAATTATGATATCTGTGATTCACCATTGTAAATAACAGATGGCTTTATATTATACAGTAATTTATAACTAAAAAAAAAAAAAATACTCAACCACATCAGCATTCCGACATATAGAAGTTATTAGCAACACCACCATCTTTTAATTAGCAAAGAAGAAACGCAATAAGAATTAGCAATCTTATTTGTGAATCTTATTTTTGAATAAGATTGAATACTTTTTAATTATTGAAAACTATATCATAATTCCTATTTTTTTACGAAAGCTGAAGAAACTTTTCTCGAAAATGTGGAAGTTTTTTTATATGATCAAAGTTGCTAAATTAGACAAATAACAAATGCCGCAGAGTTACACATAGGCACACACATACACTATATATATATATATATGTATGTATATGGCATGATGGCAGGGTGACTGGGGCTCAGTGCCATAAGTTTTGGGTTTGAGTCCTGGTGTTTGTAGTGATTCGAATCCACTTTTAACCATAGAGCGTTGGGCTGACGACCCTACCCAGTAAAAAAAGAAAACATCTACTGTCTAGAAATCTGCCAGCGAGCAGACGTCCTTAGTTCACCTTGGGGCTGTTGCGCCGATGCTGATGATGATGACACACATGATGATGATGACAGTAGATGCTACAAAGAATTCTTGGATTAAATGCTTTCTAGTTTACAATTCGCAATAAACAAATCGATCATCTATTTTTGCCTTTAATAACTACCTGGACTGTAGACGTGGACATGTAGTATATACAATCGCTTCTCTTTTAAGTCATATTTTAAATTCAATGCTATATTTTTCTGAATTACAAATCTGATTCGAACTTGTAGTCTTTATTTCACTTGAGAAAAAGGTCCGTAGCAGAAAAAAAAAATAATAATATAGCAAAGGGGAAAAATAAAACTCATTGATTTATTAGATTCGTTCAAATATTCAAATAAAGTACAAATATAAATAAGTAAAAACTGAATTCTTAAGGTACCCGCAGATGAATATGGCTCATCAAAGAAAAGATGGGGTTTTATTTCTTTCTTTCTTACATTCACATGTAGGATAAGTATAAACAAGTCATGCATGATAACTTTCTAAGAATATTCTAATATGAAAATAAGCCAAGCATAGAATTTTCTCACGTTTCATTTAACCGGAACACGAAATTCATTAAGCTTTCTACTAGTTTGTGAAATTGAATGAATTAAAAAGAAAAAAAAAACACATAAGGGTAAACTTCGTTTTTAGTATAAAATAAAATTTGCAACGCTCCAAAAAACGATTTGAATCAAACATTTGCTTTATCAGGAAAAATATATCTAGGGTTGCCATTATATTCTATTAAATATGTAAAGTTTTCAATAATAAAGGTATTAAAAATAAAAGCATTAAGCTTTTTTTTTAAATACATTTACAATATGCATACGCTCAAAATTCTATTTAGGACATTTAAATTTCATGGTTAATTATTAATAAATTCGATATAGATTAATTACATCTAAATTAATTAGATTTAGATTAATTACATTAATTCCATGGTTACATTTAGATTGCATGTTAAGTCAATAGGTGTTAAATTGTTAAGCGCGTCATATTTGCTATAGGTGAAAATTAAATCAATTAAAAAACTAACGAAAATGTTTTTTTTATTATTAGCATGAACTTTGGTACCATAAATTTAAAAATTATATATAATCTTTGATTCATAAGGAATTCTTTATATTCCATCGTACTCATGTGTTTGTATCTTATATTTTAATTTGACTACTATCAAATCATAAATTAAAAGCAAATAACTTTTAAGAACATATATATCATTCTAACAATATATATTTTTTAAAAATATCTTTAAAAAGTTAAATTTTTTCGCATAAATGACCTACAGCATTTACATAGTTGATTATTTTGTGCAGCAAAATGTTAACTTACACTGCACAAAATAATCAACCACATTTCATAGCAAGCACATTAAGTTACGCAGTTAGTTTAGAGATCTTTCTAATAATATATATTTCTTAAAAATATCTTTAAAAAGTTAATTTGTTTTGCATAAATAACCTAGAACTTTTAAATAATTGATTATTTTGGGCAATAAAATTTTAACCAATTTTTAAAAAATGCAAAATAAATAAATAAATTTTACTGCACAAAATAATTAACCATTTGCATAGCATAGGCATCAAGTTACCTAGTTAGTTTAAAGATCTTTTTGTGCAATAAAACGTTAACCATCAAGTTACCTAGTTTGAGATAATTTAATGAAATAAAATGTTAACCACTTGTTAAAAAAAATTGTAGAATAAATAAATAAATTTTACAACACAAAAATAATCAACCATTTACATAGCATACACATCAAGTTACCCAGTTAGTTTAGAGATATTTCTAACAATATATATTTCTTAAAAATATCTTTGAAAAAGTTAAATTTTTGCATAAATGATCTACGACATTTAAATGATTGATTATTTTTGTGCAGTAAAAGGTTAACAAATTGCTAACCTTTTACTGCACAAAATAATCAATCATTTACATAGCATACACATAAAATTACCTACAAATAATTAAAGTGCTTTTGATTAAAAATATTTCTGTTCATGTAATGTTTAATTTAAATAAAAGCATCTAGGATATTTATTGACGAAAATAGTAGGTGATAAGCAAATGTAACAGCATTAGAGAATAATGACATCAGATTTGATACGATTCAGTTCCATAAAATCCAAGTGATTCGATTTCAATCCGAGAGAACTCGAATTTATTTTTTATGTCGAGTTTGCTAATTCGTATCACGACTTGATTGCCATCTCATTCAATATGCAGATCACTCATAGAGAACCTTTACCTCCCATACAAACCGAATCATTCCGAACCTTCACTTAGCATTAATTCAAAGGGAGTTTTCGTATTGAGAACCTCATGAAATAACTGGTTGTGACTGAGACATTTTTATGCATCCGACGTCAGATAACGAGTGTCAAATTGGCAGACGTATGTAAATGAAGGTACGAGTCTTCTCTGCCGAACTGGCAACATTGTATAGATGTTGGGAACCTTGAGGTTCATTTAGAAGTTGGTCCCAGATGTAACAAAACAGGACGTTAACGTCTGTTTTGAAATGAATGCTTGCTGGCATTCAACAACAAAGTAGCATTCGTTTCTGTATGCCAATTAAAAGATTAACAATAATCTCCGTTAATAATGAGAAAAGAAGCATTCATTAGATAATAAAGAGACAAAACTGAAAGCGCTAATGATCTGAGAAAATTGCTTACAACAAATATTTATTGTTGCCATACACATAAATGCTTTAAAGAAATAATATTTAATTTATTTTGAAATTTTTGTTTCTGGTTATGAAATAATTAGAAATATTATATATCCAAAAAAGAAAAATAATTAATTAGTGCTGTGGTATTTAATAATGTCGTTGCCTGATGTTGAAACTGTAACTGCAGTGATTGATGGGTTTAGGATTTTGTAATAGTTTTCTTAATATCTAGGATTTTTTTTTTTTTTTTTTTTTTTAATATCAAATATATGAAAACCTTTTAGATTTGTCTAATTTTAGATATTTAAAAAAATCTATGTAATCTAATGAAAATTTTTTTTTATTATTTTTATTCTGCCATGATTTTGATTAAAAATAAAAAATTAATAAGAAAAATAGTAATTTTTGATGCAATTTTATAAAATTGAAAACTTACGGGAATATATATATATTAAATCTTTAGAATTAGTTGATAAAGATTTTTAAAATTTTATTTATTTAAAAATGTTCCCATCAATAAATAACAACATATATGCCATTTATCAATCTGCGGGAAAAAAAAAAATTACAAAAATTGTTATAGTATTTATTGACGTAGAAATATTTTTAAATATTATTTAGAGAGAGGCTAGTGTACCTATTTTAAAATATATCAAATGATTTAATGTTACAAATTTTAAGTTAAACGTTTAGATTGGATAAGTTTGTGTCATAGTTTAAAATGTTTCAGCCAGTAATTTTAGCAGAGCTAATTTACCTTTTTTAATCAGCTTTTAAATTAAAAACGAATGAGTTAAAATTTGTTTCTAAATACATACTCTTAAAACTTAAATCATACAATGTTTTACGAATTACTGATTAAAATAAGAATAATTATTTATTTGAGAAATCAGTGTTCTTATCATAAAATATAAAATTACATATTTTGTGTCATAAATCAATTAATCATTTAGGCACAAATTGGTGCCAATGGCGAAAATAAATTTAATACAGCATAATTTATTTTCTTTAATCTAGTTTTAATTTAAAGTAAAGAATGGGTTAAAATTTTGTTTCGAAATACCTTTTGAAGCTTAAATTATACATCGTTTTATAAATTATTAATTACATAAAATAATAATTCTATAAAAATTCTAAACTATGCTAAAAAATTATTTTCTCACCTTTAACAATTCGCAAATATTAAAGTTTTTCTACACATATCATGAGCACTTCAAAAACACTATTTTTTCAAGCACACCTCAATTTTAAAATAATTTCAATATAATAATATTTGGCTTGACCGATGTATAAGTCACCCATAAAATTTAGAATTTAATATAAGAACAAAACGCATAGCAGTAAATTTAAAAATTAAAAATTATAGAATTCCAAACGATGTTTTTTTTTTTTTTTTTTTGAAAAATTTCGTTTTGTCTTTTGAAATAAAATTGTCTTTGCTTTCACCAGACGATTTTTTTTTTTTCAACAATTTTACATTATTTAATTACATAATTATTACCTCGTGAAATAAATTAAAAATATTATGCATAAAAATTTGTAAAAATAAACTTATAAGAATAAATAGCTCGTGAAATAAATGAAATATTTTTAATCAGTATATATAGGTTTACCTATAGAATTTTATAGGTAAAAAAAAAAAAAAAAGGTGCGAAAAGATATGAAAGTTATTCCAGAATTTCTTACTCCTCTAATTTACTTTAAATCTCCCAAAAAGACTTTCAGAGGTAACTGGCCACATTTGCGTGTTGCATTGAAAAAACTCATAACTCATCAATCAAACTGCGACTGATTTGTCAAGATAGCGATTTTATTAAGCGGAAACTCAGTGCCTTATTGTTATTATTAATATTTTTTTCTATATAGCATTTGTTATAACTTTAACTCATAACATTTGTAATAATTTTCGATGCAGCAAACTTCTTCATGAGTGGAGTTGAGGAACTTATGAATATTTTGGTTCAGTTAAATATACAAAGATCGTGATTGCAATGCACTTAAGTCAAGAAAGAAAAAAGTATTAAAAAATAACTGTGACTGCAAACACCCCCACAATGAAAAAAAAATTTAAAGGCAATTTAAATTCGAATTGTGTTTGAATTTCAAATCATAATCACATGCAAATTTTTATTCAATCAACTAGAAAATCTTCACAATAAAAAATGCGATATGTGTTTTAGTACAACAGTCATAATTCTTTTCAGGCGTTAACTCGGAAACCAAAAATCTATTTTTAGTTTATCAACTATTTTGAATCCTCCCATCCATAAACTAATGGGGTTTATTGTTCTTCCTCTCAGGCGACGCCCTTTTTATCACAAAATACGTGGGAAAAGAAATATGATAAAATGAAAATACGACATTTTTAAGATGGAAATAAATAAAAAACCTCTGCAACGGAAAGTTCCAAAGTCTTTAATTTATTAAGGTATATTTTTAGTTTATCATATTATAAAGCAACTATCTTTAAAAGTTGGATGTTAAATTTTTATCTCGTATTATGTGTGGAATCTCAGAATTATTATCATTAATATATCTCTGTTATTATTATCATTAATATTTTGTGACCGTATAAACATTTGTTATAACATTAGCTCATAATATTTGTTATACTTTTCGGAAATAAGAATTGTTGCACATTTTCTGCAATTTTGGTAATTTATTATTATTATTATTCTTTGAATTTTATAACATTAGCTCATAACATTTGTTATAATTTTTTGAAAAATAAGAATTGTTGCACATTTTCTGTAATTATGGTAATTTGTTATTATTATTATATTTTGAAAATAAGATTTAAGAATCAGCCCAGATATAAGCGACTAGTAAAATAACTTTAAAAACCACATTTAGATGTATATAAAAATGATAGGTGATTAATGATAGGTAAAATTAAATATGTAATTCAATAATAAGTTTTAACATTGTTAATATGAGTAGAATTACAAACTTATTTAACAACACCATCGTGAATCAATTCAAAATCATCTTTAAAGAAAGATTTCTTATTCAAGCAAATTAGGTATGAAAAGGCTCGACTCGTGGCTCAATGGCAACGTGCGCCGCTGGTGAACTATAGAGCTGAGGTTCAATCCTCTGACGGCTTTGCTGTAGACACAGTTACGAAAAACGAGAAGACTCGATGGCGTTTGGAATGTTCAGCATCTTGCCTCGTGAGTAAGACTATCTGGTGGGAATTCTCGGGTTTTCTCAGATAAGATGCGGGGCAGTTCCCGCTAAAAGTCCCCGCTGCTCTGCTTCTTCAGCGATACGAAGCCAAGTCAGACTTCTACTTACGGATGCTTCCTCACAACAAATGCAGCCCCTTATCTTCATCCATCATCCATGAAGATAGATCTTCATCTCATGGGGTGTCTGTCTTAACACTTCAATACACTGAAGATAAACACAACAACAACAAAGATGAAAAGAGGTGGCTATTTTTGTAACTTAATTCATTTCATAGATCATTCATAAATTCGCACATTAAAAGAAGAAATTGCAATTTTGGGAGATTCGAGGCTTTAGAAATTTGGATTAACAAAAAATGAAAGCTTTAAAGTAATTTGCATGCAATAGAACATTGACTTTTTCACAAAAATTAGTGCTTTATTCGTTACCTAGTGGTAAAGCGCATTAAATGACTAAAACGTTAAAGCATTTACATAAACAAATAAAAGTTTATAAGAGATCTCCTTTTAATTCGCACAGCAAAATTTGAATATAATCTTGACTAATTTCTAATGTACTCCAAAATTTAATTTTTTTTCCATAAAAATGAAATTTAATTTTCCTTAGAACTTCCGTAAAAGTACAAGCAAAACGAAAAACAAATGAAAACTGGGAAATAAAAACTTGTATTGTCATTTACGATTGAAAAGATGTCACATAATAACCTACTTCAAAAGGAAAATTTTTATTTGATATCTGTACTTATTTTTATGATTAATGTTTCTGAAATTACTTAGTTAACTTTTTTTAACAAAAAAAAAAAAAAAAAAAAAAATAAACTAAAATTATCGCGAAGAAAGCCCAGAAAATTTGAAAACAAACATAAAATTAAAGGAGATACCCGCCTTAACGTGTGGGCGAACCACTCCGTTTGAACACACACATAAAAGCCATGTGTTAGATACTAGATGAAGGGTGACAACTCCACATCTAGACCTATGAACTCTTATGAGTACATTTCGGTCTCATTTGCTCGGATCTTTACACCCAGGTCGTGTGAAAGGTTTTATATCGTCTGTCATTTGTTGTTATTTATTCATTTTACTAATTCTCAAAAACGCGAATGTTTCAAGAAGTGTGAACAGAATAATTTTTATAACTCGAATAGAGTTAAAAAAAGCAAATAGTTTAAAAAGTTTTTTCGTAGCTTTTAAAGGTAAGTTATCATTGGGATTTTTCCACAATATATGTCATTTACAGGCCATTACGTAGTTAAAACCTTAGACTAAAAGTTAGTCATTAAACAATAAATGTCAGTTATTTTCAGTAACTATATCAGTATTGCTGAAATAAGTCAAAATTTATATTACAATCAAATTTTGCCCGACTCGTGGCTGACTCAGTGGCAACGTGCGTCGCTGGTGAGTATTAAAGGCTGAGGTTCAATATGTTGGCGGCTTTGTTGTAGACAGTGTTTCAAAAAAATGGTTAGACTCGATGGCGTTTGGGATGTTCAGCATCTTGTCTCGTTAGTCGTACTGACTTGTAAGGATTTTAAAGGGTTTCTCCCATACGATATGCAAACGAGGAGTAGTTGCTCCTAAAAGTCCTCCCGGAAGCCACTGCCCTGCTTCAGCGACACGGATCAAAGTCAAACTTCTACCTACGGGCACTCCATCACAACAGAAGCTGTTTTCCTTTCCCTCCATCTATGAGTAGATTATTCATGGGAAGTCCGAAGACACTGAGAGTTGAGACACAGACACAATCAAATTTTGTCTAGCTTTTCACAATAGTACTCTTTTCTACTCGCCAACTTCAGTAAACTTACTCTTTTTTTTATTTTAGCCATTGAAGATTTGGTTACAAAATAAATTTCAATAAAAATGTGTAAAATAATAATTTAAGCACTTTTTTTTTTTTTTTTTTTTTACTATTCAAAAGTAAGTGTCCATAAATTGCGATGGTTATATAGTAAGTTCTGAAAGGACCTAATGGTCAAGTGACTAGCGCTCGGTACCACAGGTTTCGGGTTCGTGTCCCGGCTTTACCATAGATGTATATAGTGGTTAGGGAATCCACTTTAAACCACAAGTCCCGATCTAACAAGATTGTGGAGTGTTGGGCTGACAACACTATCTAAAGTTTTTGCATACCGTACGTTAGTTACCGTAGGACGTCCATTAGCTTTTTCTCCCTAGCGCGCATGCTCATAGGAAATTATGTTTCCTATGAGCATGCGCGCTAGGGAGAAAAAGCTAACGGAACGTCCTACGGTAACTAACGTACGGTATGCAAAAACTCCCTATTATCTCTTTCAGAATCTGCCAGTAGACACGACCATGGTCCGACATGGACTGTAGTACCAGGGAATTAGCGAGCTCTGAAAAATATTTCAGCTTTTATTTTACAATGTTTTAAATGTCTTGTAAGCATTTTTTGTGAATTACACAAGCCTCATAGAAATGCATGTTCAAACATGATGGTAAAAAAAAAGAATAAATATCTGAATTACGAGGTATTGATCTTTCTTCAAGCAATTTTGTGAACGTGAATGATTGATTAAAAATAAGAGCTCCGCTTACAATCGTTATTTGAAGCAGCAGACATTGAATTAATCCAACATTTGATTACATAGATGGAATCCTTGTCACACCCAAGAAGAGGGAAAAAATTGGCTCAATCATTGAGATATTTTTGAAGACAGAGATGGATCATTTCGGTTTCAAAATTACAAACTGCTCCTCAACTATGACAGAGACATCATCTATTTTTTATCACTATAAATAATAAAAATCGAAATTGCCAAAGGAAAAAAAAAATAGATTACATAGATAATAATAATAGATAAATTTTTAAAAGGATAAGGAATAAAAAAATATTTTAATTCGTTACCCATACAATTTTAGAATTTAACGTAAGAAAAAAATGCATAAAAATTTTTTAATTTATCTCTCAAACTCATTTTCATTTGAAATAAAAAATTGTCTTCGCTTTAAAATGATCTTTTAAAAAAATTGTACAAAAATTTTTCTTCTGAATTAATTTTTTTACTAAAATATTTAATAATTACTTCATTATTTTCTGAATAAATATTATGTATAAAAAAGCTCGCGAAAGAAATTTAAAAAAAGCCTGTGAAAGAAATGTAAACAAAATTGAAAGTGACCAAGGACACGAAAAGCCCGCTCCTCAAAACAATACCCATATATTTTATGGGTAAAAAAAAAAATCACGATTATTTTTAATATATGAAGGCCTCTTTTTTTAATTTCATATCTTTAAAGACTTAATAATTTTTAAGAGCGAAAACGAATTTAACTAATTACTTTTATTGCCATAATAATATTGTTTTGTATTTATTTTATACATAGTATAAGTCAAAAGAATGAAATAAAATTGAAATCTGAAGTTAAATGAATGATAACTGTATAAAAATTCATAAATTTACTTAAAACAAAATTAGAGCAATATACTAAAATTAGTTACTCATACCTTTTGAATTATTCATATAAGTACTCTTTCAAAAGTATTCAGGATATTTAATTTAAAGCATATTAGATTAGTGGTTCATATCTCTCTGCGTAATAAATAAATAAAAAAAAAAAAAAAAGATTTGAATCATTTTTTAGAAAGAATCCATAAATTAATTTTAAAGCAGAAATAGAATGCATACATTTGAAAAACTATTTAAAATTCTACTCAAAACAGAATTAGAACGAGATGCATTTCCATAAAAATTCGGAAATTCGTTTTAAAACCTAATCAGAACCATATATATGGAAACTAACTGTTCATATCTTTCGGAGCGATAACGAAAGAATTATTCCCTCAAAAGGAATTCGGGAAATTTACTTAAAAGCAGGATTAGTTAAGATATACGGAAATTGCTTATATCTGTGCGCGATAGGAGAGAGAGAGTTCAGAACTGCTCTCTGAGAGAGGCGAAAGTTGGTCATTGGCCCACGTGGTGACCTTGATGGAAGTCACCATGCTGGGTCAACCGGCTCTCGCCAACTGAATCGTGGCTGGGGTTTTAATTGCGCGAAGACGAACCGGAGGAATTTCATTTATACTCTGCAATGTTGCGTCTGCTGTTTATACAACAGAGCATTTTTTTTTTTAATGAGCTTAAATTAATAAAAAGAATACATGTTATCTCCGACAATACTACTCTAAATGGAAAAAAAAATTCTATACCATCAAATTTATTTTAAAAAGGAAATCATTGATTAAATTTCAGTTTTGTTTATACAATTTAAATAAATAAAAATTAAAATTAAACCTGTTAGTAGCATTGGACAAATTTCAGTTACTAAAAATAAAATTTAATAGAAAACATTTTTGTAAATATTTGTAATTTTACTTTTTTTTTTTTTTTTAATAAATCCAATGAATTAACTAAAGAAAAATATACTTTTTTACTTTTAAGCATTCAACTTTTAAATATACAGTTATTGTGATGTAAATTCCTTGAACTTTAAGGTCAAATTTTTTTGTTTATTGAAATTATTTTGTGTTTGGCTTCACGTTCGAAATCTGGCGGTGGCATGCATGGTTTAGGATTCGGAATTGGCGTTAAACTGTAGATCCCGGTCTAATTAGTCTAAAGTGTGTACAAAATGACCGTAGACCGACAAACCAAACCAAACTAATCATGATCAGCACACAATATTAAACAGTAAGTCTGGCATATCGACTCTACAGTGATTCCAATAACAGATGGCCAACTGGCTATTAGGCCATTGGCCATCAGGCCGTTGGTACCATCTCTCAGAATTCAGAATTTTAATATGAGGGAATCCAATTATTATGAAAGAACTATATAATTTTGGCACTTAAGAAGTTATGCAAATTTTATAAATTCTGTTATATGGTTTCTAGCGGTCTGATGGCCCATTGGCTAGCGTTTTTACAGTTGGTACCACAGGCGTGAGGTTTGACTCCAGGAGGTATCATGGATGTTTGTTAGTGGTTCAGAATCCCCGTTAAACTGTAGGTCTCGGTCTCATTAACTTAACGTGTACAAAAAACGACAGTAGTGTGACAAACGAAATCCAACAGTAAAACGACCCTACTACTAAATCATATGTGTCACAGTACATGCTTTTATTTAACAGATAGAATTAAACTTGAAAAATAAGATGAAAATAAACATACTAACTAAACACATGCACAACTCTATAAATATAAAAATCAGAACAAATTTTAATATAAAACTCACCTTTCATCTCCTTGAGGAGTCTTCAGTAATTTGATAGCGAAAAGAAACTGTATACAGCATACGAAAAGACAGCAGAGATCGAGAGAAATAGTTAGCGTACTTAAAGCAACTGAAACCTGATATACAGTTACGTATTCTTCTGAAGTCACCACAATTCTTTTCAGTGGAGCCTTCGTCGCAATGCTGGATTTCACCGACGTCCTCTCTGCAGACGGAGGTTCAAGCGTCTGTACTGCACTCATCATCGGCCCAAGTTTTTGAAGGAAAAACAAAGCTAGGAAGGACATCAAAAGACTCAGAACACACAGAAGTGCAAGAGACGCTAATATTTGGTATATTCCGTGTCTGTCTTCATCATCGGTTGTGGTCGATTCTTTCAAAGTAATGTTAGGTGTCCTCCTGCTAGTGTCCAGTACAGATCCAGGGTGTATACTAGTTCTGGAGATATCAAGCAATGGTTTCGTTGTTGCATTGCTATTCAGAGTAATGTTGGCTACTCCAATGGATGGAGGTCCCATAATACTGACATTTTGTGGATTAACATGCAATGGAGTAGAGCTATGTCCAAGCTTTATCGATGTGTTAGAAGGCGTTCCGTGATGGTGTTTAGTTGAAGGTGTTCCTATTGTACTGATGTTGAGTCTTTGGTTGATGCTGCCATTTATTTTATGAGAAGATGGCGTTGGCGAGGTTGAAGGCTCAATACTCACAGTCGACATGATGATGATGATGATGACAGTAATTCACACATAATAAAAGTTTCGCGAGTTGTTAATGAAGGCAACACTGAAAAACATGAATGAACCATCACACCATTTGTTTTCTCAAAAAGAAAAAAAAAAAAAAATGATTATTGACACAAATTTCTTTGTAGCTATTTATTCTTCATTGAAATTAATTATCAAAAAAAAAAAAAAAAAAATGCTGAATAAATTTGTTCAATTACAATTTTTTCATCTTGAAATATTCATGACCTTTGGAAAGTTTTTTTACTGCTCGTATTTCTTAAAATTGGAACTTACTCAATGCAATTAAACTGAGATAATAGAGATCTTTTTATCCTGTCGTCATGAAATATTTATTTATATTTTTCGGTAGCAATGACACCAAATATCCATTTATCAAAGAAACCGCATCAGAAGCAGCTGATTCTACATCGAGTTTCAGGTTTCAACAACAGTAAAAAAAAGAAAATTTTCACCGCTTGGCAGTCACGGCGTGCAGAATGGATTAGAAGTCGAAAGTGGTACGCTGTCTAGAAATTTGAAGTTCCACTTATTCCGAAAGTAAGAGTTTCCGAAATACATACACACGATGAGCTAGTTTGACGAACTGCAAGGCAGATGAGATCACGATTCCAACCGTCACGACCAGGGTTAGTTAAGTGAATCGAAAGTGGCACGTTCTGCTGTCTTTTTATGTGCTCAGGAGCAAAGCGCTGATGCACGCTCAACCTTTTTCGCGTTTGTGCGGCTTTATTATAAATCTTCTACGAAGCTTTACTAAGTTCAACAGCGAAATCCTAGGGCTTCACAGCTTTTTCTCTCCGGCTTATCTCGTCGGTTCCAATGCCCAACTGAATATGGACAGCAGAGCATAAAATCTTAAGTCACAAAATGTATCATAAAAGTTTCATCAGTAGCGTATAAGGTGATTCAAGGTATTATTTCAAAGTGCTTCTTTACATTACTCTTTACGCTTTGGCGGAGCTCTGAAATCCTTTCACATAAAGAAATCTAACCAGTTGTTTATGAAGAAGAAGAAAAAAAAAAAAAGAATGACGTATGTGATTTGAAATGCTATTGTTAAGCACAAGAGGATGAAATTATTTAGATGAAGTACCTCTTCCTGGTTTAAAAATGAAAGGAAGACCTGTAGTTTTTAACAAAGGCGCATAAAACGGTATCACCGAATATCAAATAGATAAGCAGCATTTCAAATCTCACACTATTTATTTATTTTCTGAATGCAAAAACTGATTCTGTAGATAAATTTAACATCCTTATTAAATATGGTACTTAAATTTGTCCTCGTCTAGGTACACGAAAATTGTGTATACCAGAATTCCTTATTTGATCAATTTGTAGATCTCATGATCTTAAAAACTCCATGAACTAATAATACCTTCTTTTCCTCATTTGTGGTAGATAAAAGAAGACTAAAGAAATAATAATAATAAAAAGATTTAAAAATGCTCTTAAGATATTTTAAGAAACTGAAGTCTTTTACAAGTGGTCACATTTTGAAGAGGTTACTTTATTCAACAAACCCAGCTGGGTACTTTAGTTCCAGCAGCATCAGAAAAAAGGCTTTTCTTAGAATCTTCTTCTCTAAGTGCTGTTTTAAATCTTAAATAAACTAAAACACGTGGCAAAAGCAATACTTAAAAAACTTCTTTCAATGTGATGGAACTCGACGAAAAGCACTGTAGTAATAATAATAATGCGTTACACAATATCGCTGTGATCGAGTCAGAAGAAATAACAAGGCAGGGGGAAAAAATGGCATTAAATGCGTCAAGGATATTGTCCTGAAATAGGTGGGCGGGACTAAATATCTCAGACGCTCCCGTTTCCGAATTTATCGCTGACCCTCAGCTTTAGATAGCAAAACATAAAAGCAACCCTCTACATCGTTATTAAGTGCATCCATCTTGCCAACTTTAAGTCTTGGAGAGGCGGGTCAAAACGATAAAAGATCCTTAGCTGTTAGATAGCGCCGTGGAACAGCTATGTTGTCCCCTTCAGTAAAAGTGTTCTTGATGATTTAAACTGGGAAACAATGCAAATCGCTATTGTTATGTAGATGGTTCTGGTGGCTATATAGACGGTTAAGTTCTTTCTAATTATAATTCAATTAGATTGGTGAAAGTACAAGTCAAAAAGTTTAAAAACCGACTTGTAAAAGTGGTTATTGAATTCTAATTAAATTTAACCGACTAAATTTTAACTTGGTGAAAACAAATCAAAAGACTGAATTCGGGTAATTTTTCAAATACATTTTAATCAATTTTTAATGTAATCAATGTAATCAGTAATCAATTTTTTATGTGAACTGATGGATATATTTGCTTTTCCAGAATTCGTGAAATATTCATATCTTCTCTGACTAGACTAATTATTGTTTTTTCTATCTATAAACGGAATAAATAATAATTTAGAAAATTATTAATGCAAATTATTTTCGTTAGTCTTGCTTCTGGATTACAAATTTCTTATAGATCAATTTAAAAGATTCTTCTTATTTATTTATTAATTCTATTATTAAAAAAAAAGAACAACAGAGAATTCTGTAATAATAATTGATGAAAAGTAAGACTGCATACTTATTTCCTTTTTCATTCTTCTATGACATTCTCAAATTAAAAAAAAAAAAAAATCACCATGAATGTTTGATTTGAGAAGTTCTTTCACATGCTTCGAAGAACATGACAATTCGAGATATTCTTTAAAAGCCGAAAACGCACAACTGACCATACATATGTGCTGTTATTTCGTGACTCTGGAGCATTCCGGGCATTTATCACTGCTGTTTCTGTTTCACCAGGTTTGATACAGATTCCGAAATTGCGATGGGTTGGGAAGAGGTGCGGTTGGGTCAGAAGTCAATGGGCGAGATACTTGTCTGAGCATCTTCTTCTTTTTCTTGCAAGCTTTATATTTCGCGAGAGTGGAGAATTTGTTCCGCAAAAAAAGAATTAGTTGTAACTGTGTGGGTGTGTTGATGAGTGCTTCAAGATGCCGGAATGTTTGAAGATTCCTTTCATATCTGAGCCATCTGTGTCTTTTCTTCAGATACAGTCTGCAAAGAAAGAAGGTTGTAATGAGACAGGGAAAGTGGTGGCCACGAAATCGTGCACAGCTTAAGGCGAAATGCTATTAATTTTGTTCATACCGACAGCAATGGGTTTTATTTCACACATTGCAAGAAAAGTTAAAATCTATGAATGAAAACTGCCGTCTTTATGCAAAGAAAGTGTGAAATATGGCTTCAATGACAATGGCGTATGCATTTATTAAATGTGATAAAGTTCCGTTTAAAAGTTATTCCGTAAAGGATTTTAAGTTTTAAATTTATTTTCATTGAAAAACTATTTTTAACGAAAAATTAAGACATTTTTTTTTATTTACGAAAAACATGAAAAATTTTCAGAGATGATATAACATACAAATTAAGTAAAATTAGATTTATTTAATTATGATTTGTACTAAAATTAGCTACATTTATTTATATTAAGGAAGATAAAGCTTGTCGTAAAAAGACACAAATTACAATTCATTAGCAAAGATATTATAATAGAATTACAAAATCAATATAAAAAAATAGGGAACATGAATTCATTACAATATTCATGTTTTTGATAAAAGGTTTATAAAATAAGAGGAAAATCTTAGAAGGCTCATTATATAATTTTATTACTCATTATAAAAATGTTATGTCTAAAATTTCAAATAAAACTATAAAAAAGGAGCAATAAAACATGAAAACAGACATAAACATTTCATAAAAGAGAAAAGTGTATTTCTAACGATTATGTCACGAATATCATTGATTTGTTTTTTGTTTTATATTATTATTATTATTTTGTAAAAAATATTTATTTACAAAATATTATTTCCTTCAATTTAAAATTAAAAACTCTTTTATTTTCTTTCTTCTTCTTATTTATGATTTGACATAAGTCAAATCATTTAAACAGTATATAATTTACAAAATGAATATAATTCAATATGCAAGAAATTTTAATAATTAGTATGCAAGATTATAATATGCAAGAAATTATTATTAAAGAAATAAATTATATACAAGAAATTTTAATATTTTATTTAATAATAATATAACATACAGTTTACACAAACTTTATATCTTGCAACAATTCCAAATTCAAAAAGTAATTGTATTAATATGACAGAAAAAAATTTTTTTTTTTTTTTTTTTCCCCAATTTCTTTCCATACATAATGACTTGTAGTTAAATTACATTCATCAAATTAATATTCTATGACAATTTTTGGTTATTGGAAAGTGAGTGAATATTACGTTAAGAATAACAAACACTTGAGCCAAATGATTATGAATGACACTTGAGCTGAATGACTACAATGATTTTTTTGTGAAATAGTATTAAAAATTTAATTTAGATTTGTAAAATAAATAAAAAAGCAAATAAAGAAAAAAATTTATTTCAATTTAAAAAAAAAAAAGTACTCTAGAGAATAAATCAATAGCTTTAAATCAATTAGTAGAGACTTTGGTTCGGACAATTCATATAGGATTAAGGAATGCAATGCGAGATTTCCAATTCATTATAAGATGGTAATATGTTGTAATGATTAACTAAACAAGATCTACTACAACTTGTTATTGCAAAAAAAAAAAAAAAAAACTATTATAGACAATTCCTTGAAAGTGACATGTGCTTATCAATCACCTAATGCATAATTTGAATTTAAAAATATTATTGAATAATGAGCATTTTCTTGTTGTTTCTGATCTTTAATATGGTTTAGTTATTGGACCAAATTCATAAGTCCATAAACCTCTAAAAAGTTAAGAATAGAAGAGGTTCAGAAAAAACCTCCTCCAATATAAAATCAAGACAATGAATATGAAGAGTCGATGCTGGAGCAGTCCTGCACTTGATGCATGTCCCAGAAATCTTCTACCTTTATTCATAAATGAGACTTCTCAAGTGCCCATTGGCGAAATGCGATAAGCAAGTTTGTTGGCTTCTATATCCCCCTCCCCCTCCCCCAAAAGGGGGCACCACCAGGGTGATATCTCGAGTACAGTCAAGTATCCAATGTGTTGGTGGGGCATTTTAGAGATCCTTAATTGCCTTCCCAAACTAGGAGATCATCTAACTATAAGTGAGAAGCATATCGGACTGAGAAGTCTCCGAAGAAGCAACCTTTGCTAGAGAATCCCCAATCACGTTGCCACTAATGCCGACATTTGACGGAATCCATTGGATGTGCACCTCAGAATTAACAGAAAGAATCGTCGAACGTAAGTCGAACTTCAAGGGAGGCGTCAAATAATTCGAGTTACAGAGTTTTCGACTTATGGAGGATTTCGACTTACGCGGATTTTGTAAGGAGATATTCGATTTGTAGAGGTTTAGATTCTTTCTAACTTTTTTTTTTTTGAGTTAGAGAGGTAAAATAAATAAAAATTCAAGTTACAGAAGTAATAAACATGTTTGTTTGCAACTTAAAAGTTATATTATGTACTACAATAAAAAATCAAAATAATCCCGAAACAACCTTAAAATTAAAAATATTATGTATTAAAAAGTCAGTTATTATTATTTATTTATTTTCGATTTAGACAATTCGATCGTTGTCTATCTACAGCATTATCTAAGCTATAAAGAGCAGAAAATTCTTTTTTTACCGAGTTGCTATTTCATAGAATTGGTTATTCTATTTACTATATACTCATACATCGTTTTCTAAGAAACAATGACGTGCATTGTCGGCAAATCCTTAAAGTCGGTAACTTATTTTTCTTCGAGCTATAGAGGTAATTAGTTTCAAATGATCGAGTTGTAAAAGTTGTAAAATCAAACATTGCTAATGTTCGAGATACAGAGGTCCAATTTTTTTTTTCGAGTTACTGGCTTGTGGGGATTGACTAATTATTTCGACATATAGAAGGTTGAAATTTCGAGTAATGGAGGTTTTGGGGCTTGAAGGGAAGGGAACAAAATTTTTTTTTCGAGTTTTGGAATGTTTTCGACTTAAAAAGAGGTTCTACTGTAAATCAATTTCAGATAGAAAGCAAATTCAGCATGGAAATGCCAGCCCGATCTCCAACATTTGTCCAGACGTTGAACTGAGTTGCACTATTATTCTTGCACATTTTTAACAAGAAAGAATAATTATGTTGCATGATGCTATTGTGGTTGAATATTCCAATTCATGTTTTAAATTTTTCATCAAGCGTTATATGAAGTAAATCAGGCATATCTGCAACTATTCGGAAAACCCACTGAAATAACATTACAACGTATCGTAGTTTCTGTATAGCCAATGTATAAATCTTCCACTTTAAAAGTAAATCATGTATAAAATTTGATACAATCAAGTTTTAATAAAGAAAATTTTTTAACGAAATTAAATAGCTCACTCCTTTAATATTAATAAATTTGAATTAAATATAAAAACCATTATAAATATTACAATAAAAATAAACATAGTTTTTAAATCCTAACTTTGGCGAAGGATAGAGATTGGGCCTGGGTGCCCAGTGACTAGAGTTCGGTGCCATGCATGTTTGTAATAATTCGGAATCCGCTTTAAACAGTTGGTCCCAGACAAAAATGTCTGCTGGGCGAAGGGTTGAAAACATTTTCCCGTAAAAAGAAAAAATATCTCTCGAAATCTGGCAGAAGGCCCATGGCCCACCATGGGGCTGTTGTGCCAATAAAAATATACAGCGATTAATAATTGCTCTGACTTAAGAAGTGGTAAAAATTCCATAGGTCAAATGCCAAATAGGTATGGAACGGTTTAAAACAAATAAAGCGAATCACCTATTCATACATTCTATATCTTCTGACTTCTTACCATTCATTATATTAAAAGCGTATCAATGTTTCATATTTTTCATTATGCAAGAAAAGCAACAATATTTCACTAAAAAAAAAAAAGGGGTTGCAGGAATATTTAGTATAAAACAATACATCTTTTTAATGACTGGGAAGCCAAAGCAATTTTCAAAAGCCATTTTTTTCTTCTAATCTCAAGATCTACATCCATTGAAACATGGCCAGTCTTTCATTAATATTCTATCTTTGTTTCACGTGAGAAATTCGCTGTGGAACAATTCTTTACAGAAGAACTGCGCTATTCTGACAGAAGGTTTTGAATGTCAAGGGCGTGGTAAGGAATTCCTCAACTGACTCGATGGCACACACCTGATGTTTTTATTTCTTTTTCTTTTTTTTTTTTTTTTTAGATTATGAAACGACCTAGTTTATTTTCTTTGGTATCGCTTTCCTTCTCGATTGTCCGGAAAGATAAAAAGAAGCAACCGAATGAGTTCAATGATTTCCGGCTGACCTCTCAAGGATATTTGATATACAAGGCGAGATATTCATCTCAGCTCTTGGTTTCAGAATGAACCATAAATTCTAGATATCAGTCTGTAAATGAGTTCGTTTCAAAAATAAAAGGTACTTTTCGATTTACGACTGCATTCCGTTCCAATTTATTCTCCAATTGTGATTTTAGTGTTAGTATATATATTTTTAAAGATGGCCATTCATGAGATTTATAGCAGATTCGGCATTACCAATCAAGCTATTTCTAATGGCTGGAAAATTGTTCTTCAGTGGATTTCTAGCCACTGCAACATTCCAGGAAATGAAAAAGCTGATATCTTTGCAAGAAATGGATGCTATTTGCAACAGTCACATTTTACTCTGACCTACAGCAAATCTGTGGTGTAATAAAAAAATAGATTGTAAATGTCCCTCCGAAATGAGCATGTTGTAGTTGTGGCCAGTAAGGTCTGGAGTCCATTATTGCATTCCCCCTCCCTAAGTCCTTCCTAGCTCGGTTTTTACTTCAAATTTTAGATTTTTGACTGAACATGACTTTTATAAGGACACCTTTGCCGTATCGGGGTGTTGTTGTGCTATTCAGGCATTTTTATGGATTTTACACATTTGAAAAGCTGCCCTGCGCTCTATTTTACGCACTTTTCCAGGCAACTTTTATAACAAGGCTGGTTTTTATTGGGTTGTAGAGGGCTCATGGCGGGTATGGCCTCCGCTCCGACGTAGAGAAAAAAAAAATCAGCAATTATTTAAAATGCACCACAAGGAAATCTGCAGTACAACATGCTTAAAAGAAAACGGGCAAGGATATGTTACTTGGTTCGAACTTACTGTTGGTCTGTGTTTCAATCACTGCTTTTGAGAATGAGGAGACTCGATAGAGATAGCGTGTGTAAATATCTTGCATTCACTATCGCTATCATGAAATTAAGTAGTAGGAGTCTTTCCGATTTTTTTTTTTTTTTCATACAGCAACTCAAAAGCAGGGTAGTTACCCCTGAAAGTCTTCAAAGAAGGCAATGCTCATCCACTATCGGAGTGCTCGTCGTGCACATTAGTTCAGAAATGCATATGCAGCGCATATTTGTAAAAACAGAGGGCCGCATATGTAGTGAGTGTATAAGTATTCGTATAGTGCATATTTATTATAAAAATATTTTTTTATTATTTAATAGAGGACTTATTTCGTGAGAACGCAATTAAAAATTGGTAGAAGTTTCAAAAACTATTTGAACTTGAATTTTAAAATAGTTATGAAGATATTTAGGAATTTTAAATAAAAAAAAAAATCCAATAAAATTTGAAGGCATCACAAATATTCGTATACATGTGAAAAATTAAAAAATTATTGTTGTGATTTACAGCTATTTTAAAAATGAAAATAAGCGAATTATTTTAAATGTTTACCAGTGCATATGTGGAAATAAAGATTCAATTTGATGTTTTTGTTTTTTATAATTAGAAACGGGAAAGGAAAGTTTGGTAAATTCTATTTGCGAAAGGAAAAGAATTTTACAGCTTTGTAAAATGAGGTAAAACATTAAATTAAATTTAAATTTTACGTTCTACGTCGTCTACCGATAGACGTCGTTCTACCAGATTATAACTAAATCGTTCTAGAAGATTTTGTTCTTTTAGTAAGTTACTTAAACAAGCACACAGTAATCAACCTTCATTTGATTTGATTCACTTGATTTGATTTTTCAATTCCTATTATTAGTTCACACTCTCCCTATATATATTTTGTTCAAATTTTCAATCATTAATAAAATACTTTTTTATCCATCCACTCAAGTTCAAATACATTTTTTGAAAGTTGTAGTGAATGACACTTGATGTTAATACAGTTTTTCAAATATTAATTCATTAATTAAATTTAATTAATTAATTTTAGTTTTTTTTAGATTTAAGTTGTATGTATCTACCAATAAATGGTGTCAGGTGTAAGAGGAAAATTCCAACTTTATTTATAAAGAACTTTCTGCAATATAGTGAAAAAAAGTAGGAATTGACCTTAAAATTTTTTTTTTTATATTACTTGTTTATTCTAAATATGTAAGCGATACGATTAATTAAAATAAAATATAAAGCATCAATTAATATCCAGAAAATACGTCAGATATTCTAGTTGGCGATAAATAATAAAAAATATTGAATAAAGCATTTTTAATAATATTTAAATATTTACTTTTTCATTTAAACTAGTCCGTTTCAATGGTTTAATCTTTCAAGAAAATCTTAAAAAAAAAAAAAAAAAATACCAAATATATTTCTAAAGGTAAAATTGAATTATAATGATATGCGCAATAGTCAACGCATTCCTGCATTTGTGAATACAATTAAAAAATTTTGTGCATGTATGAAAATTAAAAGTAGAAAACATGAAGGTAAATTAAAAACGATACAGTTATTTCAATCCTGAGTTTATTTAAATATTATTTAAAGTAACAAATGAAACAACCATATAGTGAATGCGATAAAGTGTTAAACGCTTCGATTAAAACTAATGTTCCAATTCTGTCATTTTGCTGCATGTATGCATATTGAAAAGCCCGAATAAAAATAATGCACACATTACCGATATAAAATTCTGAAAAAAAATGTTTCACATTTTTTTTCCAAGATTACTATCAAATTCAATAATATACTACAATCTTCGTGTATTCAATATTAGAATAATTTTCAACCAAACGAGTAATTTCGTTTTATCTTCCCTATAAATTCTTTTATAAACTCCTTTCATTGCATTCTATGCAATAACGGTATTTTAAAAATATATCGATTCAATACAACATAAAATATGGAAAATTTTCCAAGTATTTATCCATTTTATAGATTTATAAAGCATCAGAATTATTTTCATAACAAATTTATCCTTTTTAAGATTAATATAAGGTTAAAGTGGCTAAACTTTTTGTTTACACTATGTTTGTTTGTACTATTTTCGTGCTATTTCTAAACCTTTTATTGTTTTCATATAATACCAAAATATTTACGAAACTAACGACCTTGTAAAACAAGGCTTTCCTGTAATAACTATTGAAATTAGAAAAACTTCGCTTGTAATGGTAAGTGAAAGAGACAAAACACAATTTCTTTAAGTTTTTTTTTTTTTTTTTTTTTCGGAAAAATTCCTTTTAACGTACCGAAAATAATGAGAATGTATTTCCTGTTAAGTTTTCAGAATAGAGTCTGTTGAAAACAGTTGCGTTGAACAACCTCTGCCCCTTCGTGAGTATCAATCGTCGAAATGGACTTTCAGTCTTGTGTAAAAGAGGAGGGGAAAAAAAGGAAGACATTTCCTTACAAGGTAATTTTTTTCTCCTTATGCAGTGAGATTCGTTTGATGGCGAATTCATTTCCTTAGAAAGTAAAGACAAAGAAACTTCATAAAAAAAAATGTAGGCTTAAATAATATATCCATTGCAATCCTCACATGGATTTTAAATTTGGAAAAAAAAAAAAAATTTTAATTCTTAAAATATTTGCTTGATACCAATCATAGTTGGCAAAATATTTAACACTGTTATTTTCAATTTTAAAATAAAGAATTTTATGTTACAAAGCTTCAGATAATCTGTTTCTAAGTTAATTTAGTTTAGTTTGTCGCTCAACGGTCATTTTTCGCACACTTTAGACAGGGTACTACAGTTTAACGTGGATTCTGAATCATTAACAAACATCCATGCCACCTCAAGATTCGAATTTGAAATATCAAAGGCCAGAGCGCTATCCAATTGGCCAGCAGGCCGCTCTCTCTCTTTAATAGAAGGCGGAAAAAAAAAAAAAAAAAAAACCAGATGGCACAAGTTATAACAATACAAGATGGAATGTTTGAAATAGCACTAATAATTTATTTTTATGCATTATATAGAACTATCAACATGGTCTACTACAAAGTGTCATTTTGAAACTGAGAATTAAACTACATAGAAACTAATATACAAAAACACGGTATATAAAACAAGACAAATGGTAATTTGAGAGGTTAGAGTTTTTTTGCATTCCGTATTTTTATCGTCCAATATTTTTTTTATCCCTATCGCGCATGCTCATAGGAAATTGCGCATGCGTATCTGTAATAATGTTTCCTATGAGCACGCGCGCTAGGGGAGAAAAATATCGGACGATAAAAATACGGTATGCAAAACTCTATTGTCGACACATTCAGTCCCTCGCTTCCCCAAACCTCTTCGATATAGAATTTCCAAATTACCCAGATCTCTACCATATAGAATGTCGAAACAAAATAAGAGGGCGAACACCTTTTCCACCCACAAAAAGCAGATGAAAAAAGAACTATCCGAAATAAAAATTCGATTGACATGTTTTAGTGAATCAGTACCTGTAGCAAGGTCGTGGAACTATTCGGAAGATATTCTTCCCAGGTCCATGAGGTAGGTGCAAAACATTGTTCCACCATGTCTCCACAGAGTTTTTCTCAAATAAACTTCACGCAAGGCAAAAGTCCTTGAAAACAGCCTTAAATGTCCTTTAAGTTAAAGACACATTTATATATTTTTGACTACATTTATACGATTTTACTAGCGAACAACACTGTCTATCACCTGTGAATTAGAAAGTATTCTTGAAATTGAATATTCTCGAATACTCAGTTTCTAAGAATTCTTGTCTAAGTGCACTATTTTTTAAAAAAAATTGTGAATACTTACAAGAAAAAAAAACTGAAACTGAGAATTAAACTACACAGAAAGTAATATACCAAAATAAGGCATAAAAAAGAACAAGAAAGTAGCAAAGAAATATTGTAGACATCTGGCTTCCCAAATCTCTTCGACATAGAATTCCCAAATCACCCAAATCTCCCCCAACATAGAATGCAAAAAGAAAAGAAAATAAGAGGGCGAACTGCTTTTCCACCCACAAATAGCAGATGGAAAAGAACTATCCGAAATAAAAATTGATTGACATGTTTTAGTGAATCATTACCTGTAGCAAGGCGTGGAACTATTCGGAAGATATTCTTCCCAGGTCCATGAGGAAGATACAAAACATTGTTCCACCATGCATCCACCGAGTTTTTCTCAAATAAACTTCACGAAAGCCAAAAATTCCTTGAAAATAGCCTACATTTATATATTTCTGACTACATTTATGTGATGTTACTCGCGAATAACTGCCAACTCATTTGTGAATTAAAAGCATTTAGTTTCAAAAAGTATTGAATACTTGCAAGAAAAATCCCACCAAAATTAATAAAAAAGTAATTGAATTTTGAAATAACTGAATCTCACGAGAAACCCTCGTGTTTTTTAAACCTCATAAAGTGCCTTCCTATCTGTTTTCGGAAACATGTGTTTGAGTTTGCCGACGACCCGTGAAACTTCCTATGTCTTTTTTTATTTATTTATTTTTTTTTTTTTTTTTTGCCGTCTTGAAGGCGGGGGGAGAGAAAGCAAGATCCGCACAAGTTGTCACGACACAAGAATGAACAAAGGTGGGAACAAGGCAGCGACACTTTCGTAGGGGTGTGTGCCGTAGAACGAACCGGAAAACAAAAAAGAAACCGAAACATCAGCATACTCAACGAAGCATGGAAGTAGTGGAGTATAACTAATGTTAGGTAGTTCACGGGGTCGCCTGTGTTTTCACACAAGCTTTGTAAGGGATGGTTTATTTCGAGAACTTGGGCATGTTAAATTGCGCGTATTTCTAACTAGAAGTGCAATTTTGTCATGCCAACAAATTTAATGGCTGTCCGTGTACAAGTAACACTCGTATATCACGATCGTTACATGTCTAAGAAAATTCCATTTTATACGATAGGGAAAAATTAATTAAAAAAATACGTTTTCAAAGTTATAAAATGGAGATAGTACTTTTTCACTAAGATGATTATATTTATTAAAACATTGATCAAACGAATTGTATATTAATTAGCCTGTATGAAGCATGTCAAAGTTTGAATTCAGTTAATGCGCTTATTTTACTAAGATGGCTAAAAATAGTCACTTATGAAATAATAAAAAATTTTCCAGGATATTTTTTTTCTTTCTATAATCCAGACTCGAATATGATTAATGAAAAAGATTTGCGCCTAATTCGAAGTGAACTGTTGATCTCGAAATAGTTCCTCATAATTCATATCCTTATTTAATTGTAGCATCGTGTAAAAGCATTTTAATTGTATCAGAGTAATATTAAATTATAATTATTATCATATTGCTGAGTGAATCGGTCTTACGCTCGGTGACAGAGGTTTTGAGTTTGAGTACCGCCTGTGCCATGAATATTTGTAGTGGTTCGGAATCCACTTTAAATCATTAGTCCCGGTCTAATATTACTGTTGGATGTAGTGCTGACAAACCTATCCAGTAAAAAAAGATAACATATGCTTCGGAATCTACCAGTAAGCAGACGGCCTTGGCCCATCATTGGGATGTTGCTCCAATAAAGAAGAAGGCAGAAGATATTATTTAGAGTACAAATTAAGTCTCAAAAACGAATGGTTTATTAAAAGTCAAACATGAGAATACACATGAATATAGAAAGAGAAACGCGCAATTTTTTTTTTCCACAAATATTCCATATGGACGGCCTTTATTATTCTGCAAATTCCCCACATCATTTTTTGCCATATAATGGTCATTGTGTATTACATATTGCCATGAGTACGTTCATGTTGATTTGACGAAGTGCAGTGTTGATTCATGATTTCAACTCAGAATATATAATTTCGTTGCAAGGCGGAATAGGTTTCTTGAAACCACAGACAAAATTTCGCTTAACAGCGCTATTGTGCGTCTCCACCGTTATGAGAACTCAGAAACAATAATGAACAACCGCAACTACTTCTCACTTAGATGTGGACTTGCAGTTCAAGGCGCCATCTACACACAAACTTAGGATACGATACTACCAATCTGCTATTAAAATGGTACCTAATAATCAATCTGTCTCAAATTATTAAATTGCTCAAATGATTTGTGTCCATCTTCATACGTACATAAAATTTTATAATTTATGTAGATATATAGAAAAAGAAGGAAACATTAAAAAATTAGAAAGAAATAGGAAAAATGAAGGGAATAATTATAGTTCATGAACACCGTAAATTTAAAAACTCAGTTTTTTATAAAAATAACATCTTTGCACATTCGTTAGAAAGTCTTTGTTATTGTGAAAAATACCACAGGAACTCTATGTACGAGTTGAGCAATTTTCGATACATAAACCACATTGACACACAATTTTTAGTTACCAAATTTGTTTATGAAAAATAAATAAATAAAAGACGCATTTATATGGAAAACACTCAAAGGAACTTAAAGCTATCCACGTTTTCTCTGGGAGCAATGCATTTACTTGACGATTTAATTGTTGATTTTTCCTATGGTAAGAAACCTCCTACAGTATGCAAAGGTGTTCCTATGGTATTCAAAAACATTGCACATGTGAATATGGGGGACTTTTAAAAAAATATCAAACCCACACTTCATATAAAATTGTGTCTCATATGAAGCAATTTGTAACAGTAATAACACACACTGAACCTTGTTTTCAGCACCTACGCACAAAAAAGATTGTCTCAGAGGTGAGCAGAAATGATAAGAAGGTGTCTTTATGGGTTTCGACACAAGAAAATTAATGCAAGACCATAACTTTGAAACTATAATGAATGCTAAAGAGAACAATGTTTGAACTAAATTTTAAGAAAATGTTTTTAAATTCCAGACCAGAAAGAGCCTAAATAAAAAAAAATATAATTTAAATTAAGTTGAGAATAACTTCCTCAACTTTTATAATCAGAATATCAAAAAAAAAAAAAAAAAAAAAAATTGGAATAAGTACCTTTATAATTTTGTTTCATATGCACATTTTACTTTGCTGCACATGATTTTAGTTTTATAAAAACAAAAATTAATGAAGTTTGCATAAAAAATAGTGAGTGATAAGAGAAAAGTGATTAAATCTTAAATTACGAAAACAATTTATCTTAAACATCAAAAAACAAACAATTTATCAAAACAAACATCTTAAATTATGAAAAAAAAAAAAATACAAAATATATTTTCGTTTGCTTGTGTAATCGATGCGATTTTTATTATTTTTTTTTTAATAAAGAAATATATACGTATTAAAATATTTGTATAAAATTTATTTTCGAATGAATTAGATATCTCAATTTAAAAATTTACTTGATGGACAACTCTAACTTAAATTCACAACAACTATTTTAACTGTATCGCTTTCAAATTAAATACCATTAAAATATTATTAATTATGTTACAAGATTGGTAACATTGTTGAACGTACCTGAAGATCGGTACCTGTGGTACCAGAGCGCTAGCATATGGACCATCAGGCCGCTTGCCTAACTTCATGTCACTCCTAACGCCACTCATTGAGTGTTTTGAACAGTAGATAAACATTAATAGACTAAACATTACGAGACTAATGAGCAGTAGATAAACATTAACAAACTAAACATTACGAGACTAATGAACAGTAGATAAACATTAATCTGAATCTTGTTTTCGATCAGTAAACACGTATAGTTTCGTTAACCCCTTCCCCCTAGAGAATGCTGCATTGGTGCCCAACGTGGGGTTCCCACTTGTAGTGCGCATGGCTTAAATAACTAACCACTGAAGTGATTTTATATTTAATGAAATAAAATATTACATGCAAATAATAAAACAGCCAAAATAAAACAAAAAGAAAATATAATATTCTATGACAGAAGTAATAAACAAAATAATCACTGATCAAGTATAAGGGTCAGATTAACATTTATCGAATGCTCATCAGTCTTCAAAGTTTCGATAAGTAGCATTAGGAGTGAGGAAGTGTTACGCTTTCGTTTGTCAAAGGAGGAAATGTCAACTATTGTTTGGCATAAGTATTGTTAACTATTGTTCTGGCGATACTGCTCGTGTGTCCTCAGAATGAGACACTAGATGATCCTAAAAAATTGCGGTAATCATTCATCGATTTGACAGTGATAATATTAAACTTGCACACGCTATCATCATAGCGTTCATGTTGTAGCCGGAATTCTCAATATACCATATAAGAATAATGTATTATGAAAGAATTTTCACTATTCTTGAAGTGCATTATGTTGCAGAATGACAAGGTTCGCATTGCTTGCATCCCACAATAAATTTTGATTAATTTATTATTTCTTATGGCAGGGATCATGACAACAGTACACAGAAACATACAAAACAAAATACTCATAAGATGAATAGCATGTTAAAGTATAACGCTTCGAAGTCCAATCTAAGCCAAAACATCTAGCCAAAACAACTTTGTTTCTGACATCCTGCGATCAATTTTACAACTTCGGACAAACAGGAACCAGACTTCTAATAGCTTTGCAACAAAGCGGACAGTTTAGATAAGACAGAATAGTTCTATTGTCACAAAGTTATTTTTCAAGAAATCACGTCCGGTGATCAATTGAAAACTTAACATAGCAAATCGTTGCGACTGCTCAGGCACATCTGTCGACGAAAACTGTTTCCAGCTATTTAAGGTGATTTAATTTGCTATGGTCTTAGGAAGCTCAACGGCTAAGTTCTTCATGACAAAAGTCATGGTGTAAAAGAACTTTTCTAAAATGACTGTACAGGAAAAAAAATGTTAGGAATCATTATTTTCTCAAGAAAGAATTTTTTGATAATTTATCTAAGAGTTGATTGCGCATCAAATAATCTTCGATTTATTATCATAGTGATTCATATTATCCACATACACATTTGTTATCAAAAATTACTTTCAACTCATCAGGTTGACTTTAATTATGGATTTGATTGCTATTACAAGAAATTTATTAAAACGGCGTTTATAATATTTTAAAAAAGAGTTTATTAGTATAAAAGAATCTCTCATTATTCATTCTCTATTATAACTAGAAAAATTTTAAATTATCTTTTAAAATTCATTGGACTTCAGTGTATTGATTGACAGGGTAAATAAACTGATGAAAACGAGAATGCCATTTAAAAGCTTTAATGTAACTTAAACAGAATTGCAATGTTTTGGTATGAGTAATGAAAGAAACAGGGGAACTACTTTAGCCAGAAAGCAATCTGGTTGTTAACAAAGAACAAAAATATTACTACTTAACTTGAAATGTTTATTTTATACACAAACCTTTTGGTAAACTGTATACCAAATATAATGTTTTATCCATATTTTGGAATTTCCATTGGATTTTGTTTTTCTACATATTGCTCAAAACGCCTGACTCGTAACATAGTATACACTAGTGTGCAAGTTTGAATGTTGCTTTCCAAAAACAAAGAGAATCGAGTCCCAACGATGCCATGGATGTTTGTAGTAGTTCGGAATATATTTTAAACCGTAGGTCCCGGTCTAATATGACTGCACAGTGTAGGGTCGACACCTCTACCCTGAAAAAAAGAAACCATCTCCTGTCTCGAAATCTCCAGTAGGTGGACGACCTTGGCCTATCAAGAGCTTGTAGTGCCAGAGAGTTAGTTAGTTGGTTTATATATCATTATTCGTAAAGAATTGTTTGCACATCACATACAGTATTAATTTGTCTTATGTATTTGTGTGTTCATTAGCAGGAGAGCAGAGAGTTATACATGGAGGTCGTTACCATAATTGGTAAAAATATTTCTGAATGAAATCTCAATATTATCTTTCAGAATGTATTGATTCTTATTTATAAGGAATGCAAATAAGTTTTTCATTCAAACGTGAATTAGTAATTATTATTCAAGCATGAAAGAATATATTTACAGTAAATCAGAGAAATTAAGTTACTGAATTATTCATTCAGTTTTCTTTTCTTTTTACAAAATCAACGCGGCCTGATTGCTAGCGCTCTGCCCTTTAGTACTACAGGCTTTAGGTTCAAATCCTGGAGGTTAGGTGGTATTAATTAGGTTCGGAATCCTCGTTAAGCTGTAGGTACCGGTCTAATTAGTCTAAAGTGTGCACAAAATGACCGTCGAGCGACAAACCACACCAATCTAGTATAAAATGTGATATTTTAAATCGACGGGGCAAAAAATACAGAATCCCTTCTTCCTGCTGTTCCTTTACAATTTATATAGTATATTTTAATAGTATATATAGATAGCAATTTCTTACTGAAATAACGTCTTAAATTTTTTATATTAAAAAAAGCGCTTTTTCCTTTCTTCAAATTTTTAAATTGATATATTTTTATTTTAAAAATATAATGCAATTGTATACCTTCAGGATATTTATGATTTAATTCTTCACATAAAAAAAAAAATGCCATGCTTAACTGCTGTTTATAAAAAACAATATACTAATATGCGTATTTCTAATGTTCATCAAATCAACCAATAAGTTCAGTGACTTTCCAACCAATGACCTTTACCGATCATCGATGACATTCAGGTAGTTGATGAAGACGACACCGGAAGACTTCTTCCACATTGTATAATGCAGCAACAACAAAAACAAAACAAAAAAAAAAAGTTGATGCAGAAGAAAACAGAAACAACAACAAAAACTGCTTGTGTAGGGAAAAACAGACCATTCATACTCAGCAGAAAAAAAAAGCCGTGGGGGAAAAAAAAAGGGAAAGCCAAATTTTCCCTGTCTTTCTCATAACCGTGCATGTCACGCGATAAAAGTCATTTATTTGTTTATTTTTTTCTTTGTGATATTGTTCGACTTTTTTTTTTTTTCTCGCTCTCTCCATGCTGCTTTCGAAAGCGAAGTAAATTTGATAGTAGCTTTTGGGTATTTTGAGGAATACACTCAAGGCTATTACTATTTACTACGGAAGAGCAAAAACCTTATGAATAAACTTTTATTTCTTAGGCGTAGGTAAATAAGACATGCGATAGCTGTCTTTTTTTTTTTATTCGGTTTCGTTTTCTTTTATCTCATTACGACATTTTAATAAAAAAAAAGCATGTCAAAATACAAGATTTGTTATTTATAAGTGATAAATATAATAAACATTATAAACAGTGATCAATATGAATGATGGGATGGTTTTAAACTTTCGAAAGAAAAAAATAAATACTTTTCAAATTTATATTATTTTTCTAAAAAAATTATAACTATTAAATATTATAGTTATGAATGTTGAATTTATTTTTTGTAAAAAAAATGGTAAATAAATTATATATTTGTTTTTCTTTGAATAGTTTATAGAGAAAATTCGTTCTTAGAAATGATAATAACAATAATAATAATAAAGATTATTGTACATTATAAACAAAGCGTCTAGCGAATGAAAAAAAAAAAAAAAAAAAAATAGACAATTTTCTGCTTCCTAATTTATGATGTTTGCAATAATTTAGTACGAAATTTGCAATAAATTAATTTAAAAAAAAGACTTACATTTACATTTTTAAGTAAGTTATGACTGAACAGAAAGAAAATTCAAGGATAAAATGACGCAATGAAACTTTAAAAAAAATAATAATAATAATAAATAAATAAACATTAACAAATTGTCAATGTTCATAAGAACATTATTTTTTTTTTTTTTGTAATAAATGTTTTTAGTAAAATATATTTTTTAATATTCAATAATTTTTTATAATAAATAAAAAAATCCCCTTGTAAATTAAAATAATATTTAATACAAAAATATGCACAGCTTAAATAATATTTTGAGAAATTAAAAAAAAAAAAATCAAATAATTTTAAGTTTATTAAATGATTACATTTTAATATTAAAATGAAAAATAAAAATTTAGGAAGCAAATACTCAAACTTTAAAATATAGAAATATAATAATAATAATTTCTTTTTTTCAATTATTAAAAAAAAAAGAAACATTTCATTTTTTATTTTTCGTTAATGTTAAATAGCGACAATGTAAATATTGTTTGACTTTCAATAATCATTTATACATGCAATTATTTTTTCGAGCATTAATTACAAAGCTTATACCTTTAAAAAAAGAAGTAAATTTTTAGATATACAAATTAAAAATCACAATTTGTCAACCGTTAGATGAGAATAATTAAAGTGTATTTTTTTATGCTATGCAACTATTTCTCGTCCGCTATTACCTGTTTTTATTTAACCAGTTCTAACTATTTATTTTACATCAATTCGTATTGGATAAAGCATTTTATTTAAACAGTTTGAATAAATTTTCAAGTAACAAAATAAATAAACAATTTTTATTTATTTATTTTGTTCATCTATTTCAAAATAAATTAGATTCTTCAATTGTTTCCAAAAATTACACACACAATTATCTTTATTGCCCTTTAAATTGATTTTGCTTATTTTTTGGGGGGGAAAAAACTTGAATAACACTAAAACTATTTAAAAAAAAAAAAAATTTATTTTTGTTTTAACGATAGTTGGAAATTAAGAAAATGAGTTCATAAAAAAAAAAATAAAAAAGATTTTATTAAAAAAAACATTTTTAATTAAATTTTTTCCGATTTCCATCTATTTCAAAATAAATTAGATTCTTCAATTGTTTCCAAAAATTACATGCACATTCATCTTTATTGCCCTTTAAAGTGGTTTTGTTTATTTAACACAAATAATTTTTTGGAAAAAAACAAAAAAAAAAAATTGAATTACACTAAAATTTTATTTTTTGAAAAAAATTCTTTTTTGTTTTAACGATAATTACAAATTGAGTAAATATGAGTTCATAAAAATATAAAAAAGATTTTATTAAATAAACATTTTTAATTCTAAATTTTTTCGATTTCCATCTTTTTAAAAATAAATTAGATTTATTTCAATTGTCTCCAAAAATTACGGACACAATTATTCTTTATTGTCATCTAAATTGGTTTTGTTTATTTAACACAAATAGTTCAGCTGCGTTCCATTTCCTTCGTTCCAAATTAAACAACGATACGTTTATTCGTCGCATCAGAGTAAACAAATAAATGTCTTTAAGTGGAATTGTGTTTTATTTTTTGTGTCAAGGACCTACAAATAAACACAGTGCAGTGTCATAACAAAGTGATTCAAGAACTTCAGCTACTTTTCATACTAATTAGTTGGCCTTTGAAGTTAATTAACTACACACACAGAGACTTTATCAAATTTCTATATATACATACGCATTTCATCTATTCATTATATAAGTTTGTTCTAATAGAGTGGTCTTTTTAAAATCGATATTATTTTTTAGTAGTTGGAGAAAATAAATTCAAAAGTAAAATAATAAATATAACTATGCGAAGTGAAAAAAAATGTTCTAAATATGAAATTTGAAATATATATTATGTTAATTTGATTATATAATATTAAAGATTCTATCTTTAAAATCCAAAATAAAATACTATTCATCAAGTTAAAAAAATTGTCTGAAAGTTATAATTAAAGTATCCTCATAGACTATATACGAGCAGACATAATCAAACGTCGCCCAATTTATGAATACTGCAACAATGCTTCCTCCTACGCATTGGCAGCAGCGCGTCGCCCTCACTGACATTCAGGATAAATGGTCAGTAGGCTTCGAGACTCTCACCCGAGAGGGAGTACAGTTCAACTTATGCTCCCGCTGAGAAGCGTTTAGTCTCTCATCTCGAAAGGAAATATATTTAACACAAGCCTGCGTATTAGTTGGTTTACAAACTGTCACCTGGAGAGGAAATGTATTTCGAGTAACCTGCGCGTATCGGAGTATCACGTTTTCGGCTTAAAAATTAGAAACCTTCCACGAATCTATAATTATCTTTTTTTAAATGTATTAAATATTGTGCGTCTTTAATTGTATGTGTGTGGTGTTTGTGCGTGTGTGAATGAAGCTGTGAATTCTCCAACGTGTGCTTTAAATATCTCAACTAGCCAGAGCGGTAATCTCTTGGCCATTAGCCCCGCACATCATTATATTAGTTAGAAATTTATTTAAAAAAATTATTTACTTACTAAGAATGAAGACTTATTGTATAGATAATTAAGATAAAAATTATTTATATAAAAATAATAGATAGACATCAGATAAGAATAAATGATAAAGATAAAATAAAAGCTATAATGATAAAACTTTAAAGTTCAATTAAATACTCTATGGCATATTTTTTAATGTCTGGTAGAGATTCAATCAATGGAACTTCTTTATAATGAAAACAACAGTATTGTAAAATAATTTTGCAAACTTCCATTCGGATAAAAACGACAATTTCCAGTTGGTGCTTTGTCTGTCTGCATTATAATTATCGCATTATAAGAATTAGCGTACTTATAAGTACTACTGGTTAACTATAATTTATGGTAACTTTTTCTTGTAACCCTTAATTAACAGAAAGTTATTTATAACAAAATGAAAATTCTAACAGTAATTAAAAATTCAATAATAATAAATAAATAAAAATATTATACGACGGGAGATGAATTTCTAATGACACATCTGACGATTTTTGAAAGTGAGGGGTGGGCAATAACTCGGTCAACAGTAACGATAAAAGAATAAAAACACTTTAACAGCTCAGATGGTTCCATTCCTTTTGTGACAAGTTGACTGTATCGACTGCGCCAGCTGTTTGTTGAAGGCAGTGACGCAAAACATCTGTCAGACTGCTAATATAGAACAAGGTTCGGAATATCGCGTGAGTCGGTGAGGTCAGTAGGATCGTTACACAATTAATAATAACGTTTGGGTGGATTTTGTAGCCCTAATCTGCAGTAACTTGCACCGAAAAAAGACACGCTGCATGTAAAAATACTTAAAGTCATACATTAATAAAGACCATTCTTAAGCATGATTATTTAGTACTCGTTTTACAGTAAATTGTGTTGATAATATTTTTAAACTGTCTTGTGTGTTATAGCATTTAATATACTACAACTGATTAAGATCATAGAGCTCTAAGTAAAACAAATTTTGAACAGCAACAAAAACGAACGTACCAATTATGAAACCATGTGAAAAATATTTAAAAATAAAGCCTTATCTTCATTTTAAATAATATGATGAATAGTTAAAAATAAAAATAACTACTCTATCAAGGAGGAACCTTGAACCCTATTAGTCCTTAAGATTGGTATAAATTTTGAAAATATAAACGCATTAATATGAAGAAGAAAATTAGATAATGTCCTTATGTAAACATATGTAGATAATTATAAACATATGTAAATGATTATAAACATATGCAAATTATAAACATACGCAATTAATTATAAACATACGTATCCGAATCCAACATGTATGTATTATGTCAATGTTTATGAGTTAATGCTAATCCACGCTAATAGATTAATGCGTAGAATATGCTAACAGTACCATGCTGACTAATATTTTATGATAATACATTTTCAACAGCTTCTTAATAAAAATTTTGTTATTCTTAAAATGATAAATACTTGCGATTTTATAGTTATCAATGATTTATGTCATGATGCATATCTTTTGATAGATTTCAATGATTTACATTAAATAAAAATATTTTTGATAAAGCAAATTTAACTATTTGTTAGTACGGCATATATCTTTTTATAAAAATTATGATTAACAAACAATTTATATTTTAAATAATAACATAAACATTATATCGTATCTTGCAAAATTTTAATGAAGTCTTGCATAGTTTATGATGTAACAGATAATAAAAAATAATAGAAAACATTTGCTTATAAGTTATTACTCAACATTTTAAATTATTAACAATAACTTTTCGTTTTAGTAGATTTTAAAATATTAAAACTATTGATTTTTTGAAGGATGTTTGGTAACATATATCATAGTTTAATTCTGATATTATTCATAATTCTTACCAAACATTTCATTTATGTCACAGTTGTCACTTTAAAAAAATTCAAAATATTGCACATTACATGAAAATGAACAAAAACTTCCATTTGCTTTTTTAGGTTGTTTATTTACATAGATATTCCGTTATACAACTAACTATAAAACAATAAATAATGTTATTCACTCAATTTTTGCATGTATTAATATTTTGAAGGATGTTTTGAAGGATATAATACTAAACTAATTAATAAACTAATTTCATATATATATATAGTTAGGAATTGAAATTTACCCAAATATATCTTAATTAAATTCTGATATTATCCAAAGTGCTTATCTTAACATAATTCTTACCAAACGTTTCATTTATGTTATAGTTTTCACTTAAAAACAGAAAATATTTCACATTACATGGAAAAGGACGAACATTTTCTGTTTGCTGTTTTTTCGGTTGTTGGTTTTTCCATAGACATTCCGTTGCACAACTGACAATAAACCAATAAATAGTGTTATTCACTCAATTTTTGTATCGACCGTGGCGCATTCGCAAAGAGAATCCGTCACGATTATTCTCAAACTCAAATTTTACCTAATAAGAACTTCTTTTGTTCTTGCCCCCGCCTTAGGCCAGCAATATCAAAAGCACGATCTCAGAAAAGAGCCATTGCACTCTAGTTGGCTGGCATTTTGCGAGCAGGTGTAAAATCACGAGGAAAAAGTACACACAACTTTCACAAAGTGAACTTGGAATGCTCTGATAATGGTAACTGAAACCTCCTGCCCTGCTCAGGTGTGGAAATTTAAGATAAAAATGCCTGAAGGGCAAATAATTATTAGATATGCTTAATTGATGTGACATTCTGAAAGACTTGTTGTTGGTGTTGTTTAATGAATTTAAATTAATTGTTTTTTAATTTGTTTATCTTAACATTTTGTTTGTTTAGAACGGAATCTTTTTGTACAGTATTTTATTAAAATTTTTCAAGGTAAAATTTTTTTACAATATTTGTAAAAAAAAGGAATTTCAAACCTTATAAATTTTCATCTTAAATTTGTTTAGTTTATGTTATATTATGTTTATGAATGCATGTACTTACATTATTTTGCTCGAAGTTATCGAGGAAAATTATTTCGAACGGCAACGCACTTAACTTTTTTAAACAGAATCATTTATTGACATTTTTTTTTGTGTGTGTGTGTGTGTAAAATAAAATATTAATTCTGTTCATATAATTTTCATTTCTTTTCTGATAAATAATTTAATATAATAAATGAATATTTGCAATGAATTCAATTAGAAAAATTCATATTTAATATCAGTAATATTAATTAATTAATATCATTAATATTATTAATTAATCATTCATAATTAATAATAATTCAATTACTATAATTGAATATTTCTTACAATATTAGTAAAAAAGGAATTAGAAACACTATAATTATTTCTTATAAATTTCCCTCTTAAATTTTTTAGTTATTATGCTTCGTTGCATATATATTATTTTGTTCGAAGTTATCAAAGAAATTTATTTCGAATGGCAACGCACTTAACTTTTTTAAACAGAATCATTTAGTGACATTTTTTTTTATTGTAAAAATAAAATATTAATTCTGTTCGTATAATTTTCATTTCATTTTTAATAAATAATTTAATTTATATTCTGTTTCGACATAAATATTTTATCATACACGTAAAACAATTTTTTTTTAACTGAAAAAAATGGACATAAAAAGATCTTCTAATTGTTTGTTGAAGAAAATGTAAAAAAAAATATACTGATAAAAAATCAAAAATGTCAAAAATATATTGCTATGTAAAATAATACTGCGATTTCAGGTTTGAAGCACACCAGGTTCGAGACCTAATGACCTGCTTTTTCAATTCATTACCCTCGTCTTGCTTGATGGAAGAATATATTAATCCTCTTATAAAAATACATTGCGATGTCATTGTCTTCTGTATGCTATTTAATTATTAAAACTTCTATTGAAAAAACTTAAACTTTTTTTAGAGCTTTTTAAACATTTCTCAGATCATATTTTAAGATATGGAAGATCTATTTCTATGTATAAAAAATAAATAGATTCAGAAATAGAATTTAAGATTTAGAATAGAATAAATAGATTTTTTTCATTTATATGATCTATTAATATATAAAAAAATAAATAGATAATATATAAATAGAAAAATATATTTCTTAGAATATATTTTACTGGATTGAAAATTCCAGCTTTTCTTATTTTTATAGTGTTTAGAAATATTCTCCAATAAAAATAATAATTTCGGATACAAAAAGAATTAACATAATAATAATATTCATTTAAAGTAATAATTAATCATTACATTTCTTTTAATTACGTCATTGGTTATAAGTAAACTAATTTCATATTATATACACTTTTTTTATATTTAAATTCTAAACTAATGGTTAATAGTTTCACATTAAAGTTAACAATTAAAAAAGTACTATTTCTTTTAATACATTCAATATTTCAGTTTTAGGAAAAAAGTACAAAATAAAATAATGATTTAACTTTTAATTTCGTTCGTCAGTATAGTGTATCGAAATCACAATTTCTAAAAAGCTTTTTTTTTTTAAAAGTACTAATAAAGGCCCTATGACCGAGTGACTAGCACTCGGTACCACAATTTCGGATTCCGTACCACTACAAAACCGCTAGGTCCCTGTCTAATATGACTGTTGGGCGTAGGGCGGACAATCCTACCCCTAAAAAGAATACATCTCCTATCTCGAAATCAGCTAGTAGACAGATAGCCTTGGCCCACCATGGGCTGTTTGCGCCAATGAAGAAGAAGAAACTCTACTAAAGTTTAAATATTAATAATATGCGACATATAACTAAATACAAAGCAAATTATGTATATCCAGTAAATATTTATATCTTGTACACTACATTTAATGTCGATCAAGTAAAATTGATTAATAATATCCCATAACACAAATATATTTCTTCCAATAATTGTAATTTTTTTATTCCATATATTAGATATCTGAAGAAAATTTCTGTTATTTTTTTTCTTTCAAGACCCAAATTAGGTCACTAGTGCAAAAGATTTATTTACATAGAGAAGACGCAGACTTTTCACCTATTTTATGGTATTATTTTCATGAATAAATTTTCATGAGAGTCGAAACAAAGTCTTCTTTTTCGCTTTCAGTGAATTTTTTAATGAATAAAAGATTTCATAAAATAAGACTCTTTCTATGGTTTTTTTTTTCTCCTCTTTCACCAATGTGATAATTAGAAATATGAGTTAAAGAAATATGAACAGAGACCATCAAAATTCTACACACTTGTCTATTCATTTTCTCTTTTATTGTTCACTTGTATTATTTATGAGATTTCAACACTAAGATTCTACAATTTGACATCATAATCTTAGAATGAAATTTTTAAGTTTAATTATCGGTTAAATGTTGCAGAAATTTATAGACTTTTCATATTAATTATCGACAACATTTCTATTCATATTCCTATAATAAGACTAAGCTTGGCTCATTCAGTTTATACCGTCTTTTAATATTAAGTGAAATTTATCATAATTCAACAATTTTAATTAGTACTCTTAGTCCATTCGATTTAAAAAATCTATTCTATTTCTCAGTATTAAATATAGATTACATTTGAATTCAACATTGAAATATCATATCATATAATTTTTAGACCAAAGGCTTTAAATTTAAATAGCCACTTCATTCCATATGCAATAAATTTATGCGCCTGACTCATGCGCTCAGTGGCAATGTGTGCCTTTGGTGAGAGGCTGAGGTTTCATCCGTTGACGGTTTTGTTGAAGACACCGATTCAAATCACGAGAAGACTCGATGTCGTTTGTGATGTTCAGCATCTTGCCTCGCTAGTCGAACTACATGGTGGGAGTTTTGTGGGGTTTCTCCCATATGATATGCAAATGCGGGTAGTTCTCCTAAAAGTCCTCTCGGAAGGCAATGCCCTACTTCTTCAACGACTTGGAGCCAAATCAGACTTTTACCTACGGGTGATCCATCACAACAGAAGCTGCCCCCCTCCTTTTCCTTCTTCCATGAGACCACACGGGTTCTTGGACTTTGTCTATATGTTGCTGACGATAAAGTGGAATAGGAAACAACAACAACAACATAAGTTTATGCCATCACTTAACTCTTTCACACACCACTGGACATAAAAATCTCATCATATGTGTATATGAAAATAATCTTAATTTTTTTTTCCATTAAATGCAAAATCTGAAAAAAATAATTTGATATTCATCACTAGCTTAAAAAAAAGAAAAAAAAAGTAGTAGTAGTAGTTGAAGCCAATATGTTAATGTCAAGGATTTTAAGAGACTAAAATTATTTATGTTTATTGTAACACACGCTTTGACCAGTATTTTAAAAAGCCTATGATTTTTTTTTTCCTGAAAATGATGAAATTTGTTGAATATATATAACAAATAAAATCATCTTAGAATATAAAAACTTAGTATTATTTGATTCAAACTAATGCTGAAAAAGATTAACGTTAAATATCCATAGCATTTCGATTTATCATTAAATTTTGGTAAAAAGTTTCAATACACCCTATTGGTTCACTTGATATAACAAATTTACGCTATTTCATGTAATTGTTACTTTATTGAAAATTTAATTAAATAAAGTATCATGTCTAGATTTTTTTATCACTACAGGAAAATATTACGAACACATGAAAAGGCAAGCAGAACACTACTGAATATGAATACAAAATGCAAAAAAATTAGGTTATCTAAGCTTTAGAAATTCGGTTTGAATAGAAAGTGATGACCTTCACCTTACTGTTGGAAATACCATCTCAATAATGATTCACTCCTTTGTTACGCAGTTGGAATCTCCCATTTCGCATAGAAATGTTTCTGTAAAATTTTTATACTATTATAAAAGTTCGACCTTTTATTTAGTTTTTTTCACTATCTTTGCTAGCTATTATTAAAGAATGGGGAAGTATTGTAAAGAAATCATTTTAATAAAAATTTTTCCCCTTTACATTTAAATAATTTTAATGGATTAAAATTATTTAAATACATTTAGGTCAATGCATAAGTTACAATGTTTTCTTTCTTTCTTTCTTTTTTTTTAATAAAATCATGAATGTTTAGCTACATGCATTTCTTTACTTTTGAAGGTTTTGGATTGAAAAGACAAGATTAAGGATTTTTGTAGTATTATTATAGTTTTCAATCAAATATTCTTTTTAATTCTAGTGTTACTTTGTTGTAATATATGTATTTTTATTACAATATCTTCCGTCTTCAATGATATTATTTCTAACAAACCAGAAATATATAATGATATTGATTAAAAATTAGACATCACAGAACAGCACTGCTCACTGATAAATTCCCATGCATTTTACGATGAGCATTTTAAAGTTGAAAATCATTTAAGCAAGGTAATTAAACATCAGTATCATACAATTTATTAGCATCCTTTATTCAACGAATTTAACATTATTTCATTTAAAATAACTACAGAACTCATAATCATGTATTTGTTGTTGTTGTTTCAGATCCTCGATATGGTCTAGCTCCTAGACCGAATCCATAAATTTCTAAAAAGTCCAAGAATAGAAGATATTTAGAAAAACTTCGTACCACGTAAAATCAAGATAATTTAAAATATGAGCGGGTGATGCTTAAGCAGTCCTACACTTGGTGTAGGTCCCAAAATCTTCTGGCCTTGATCATAGGTAAGACTCCTCAATTGTCCACTGGCAAAATGTGATAAGCAAGTTAGTTGGTTTCTGTGGCCCCCCAAAAGCAGGGTACCATCAGGGAGATCTCTAGAGTACCAGTCATGTGTGAGGGACATACCAGAGATTTTCAGATTAATTGTCCTCCCAAACTCGGAGAACACTTACTATAAGCGCGAAGCATATTGACTGGGAAGTCTCCGAAGAAGCAATCTTTGCTAGAGAATCCGCAATCTCGTTGCCACTGATGCCGACATGTGAAGGAATACATTGGATGTGCATTTCAGAATTAATTGAAATTCTAGAAAAAGCAATTTCAGGATAGAAATGCCAGCTCTATCTCCAACGTTTGTCCAGTTACTTTGATGTTGAACAGAGAATGGGCTGTCAGTGGGGTATCCATATATCCACAAAATCAGGCTCAGCAATATTCTCAACATAGCTCAGGCTGCTCTCGATAGCGATCAGTTCAGGATCTGAACACAGAGCAGGAATTATAATTTCTATTTTTAAGTCTAATTGTAACAGTAGAGTCTTAATGGAGATGCCCACAACCAGAATAGCCTTGGTCACCCTTGTTGCCATCTGCATAAATATGAACCGCATCTTTAGGTATTTGATTGATAGTTTCATCTATCTCATGAGTTAGAGTTAATGAACCATGCATCTAATGAGGGATAACATAGTGTCAACAATTTAATGTAAAATTAAATTGCATAATTAATGCATAGTTCATTAAATCTGTAAATTTAATATAAAATTTAAATACTGAATAAAAGGAAATTAGTGAATCTTTTATAGTTGATAATTTATTTTTCATCGTTTAAAAAATATGCGAATTTTTAAAAGAGCAATTTTCATAACAGCATAATCTATTCAAGAAATTGATATTTAACAAAGATCCCTGATTTTCGTTCCTAAAACTATATGTTTCGCTACAAAATTGCAGTTAATAGTGAGTTGAAAAGAACGTTAATGAGACAATATATTTTTGAAGATATCTCTCAAGTTCTTTAATAGCAGGAAATTTAAAAATGATGAAGAGACTAATTAACTAGATTAATAGGCTGTCTTGTTAGATATATTTCATGAGACAAGCATCAATAGGAAATAAAATATAATTTAATAAGCCTCAATGGTTAAAAAGAAAATTATTATTACACTTCCTGTTTCTGCGAATCTTTAAAGAACAGGGATTCAAAAAACAAATTTATCCAATTCATTAAAATCTTAAATTATCTTCTTTTATCTTTTTTTTTTTAATGAAGGAGGGAAAAAAATGAATCCTTAATTTACTATTTATAACTAATGATAAGCATTATTTTACTTCTTATTTACAACTAACGATAAACCACATTTTACTTTACTAATATTTTACTTTTTGAATAGAATGAATAGCTTGATCGCTGTCAAGGTATTTATTCAATTTTGCTCTAAATAAATGACTTTGTGTACTTTAAAATAAACAAGATTATAATTTTTTTAATGCATTCCCACTAAAAATTTTTTTGTAAATAACAGGAAGAAAAAATTTTCAACTTGGATCGATAGCTGTTCAATTCATTGAATATTTTAAATTATCGCCTATATTTATTTTTTAAAAGTGAAGGAGCGGAAAAATGAATCTTAATTTTATTGCTTACAACTAACATTTTTAATGTTTGAATAAAAAGAATGAATAGTTTAATCATAGTCGAATATTTCGCGAATTTTGCATTAAATAAACAACATTGCATACTCCGAATTAAACAGGGATGTAATGCTGAATTAATTCCGACTCAAAAATTGTTCTGCTGTATAATGTTACATTTAAAATAAATGTTTATACTTTTTAAAAAAATGGCTCACAAATTGTGGTGAAATGAACTCTGAAAATTTAGCCTTCCATTGACCACACAAACAATGAAAATGTTAGTACAATGCTGTGTGTGTGTGTTGGGTCTAATTCTCAGTGTCCTGCAGTGCGGGAAGGGCACCCCATGAGTATTTTACTTATGAACGGAGGGAAAAGGGGCATCTTCTATTGTGAGAGAGCACCCGTAGGTAGAAGTCTGACATAGCTCCGCGTTTCTGAAGAAGGAGGGTAGTGCCTTCCGGGTAGTCTTTTAGGGGGAACTACCCTGCATTTGTGTATCGTATGGGAGAAACCCGGAAAACTCCGCAGGTAGTCCGACTAATGAGCCAAAATGCTGAACATCACAAACACCATTAAATTTCCTCTTTTTTTTTTTTTTTTTTTGAAACAGTGTCTACAACAAAGCCGCCAGCGGATTGGACCTCCGCCCTCATGCTCGCCAGCGGTGCGTTACGTTACCAGTAGACATAAGTACGATGCAAATGAAATTATTGACAATCGGATCAAAATGGAATTATGACTGGAAATTATGACAATTGGATTTAAATCCTAAAAACAGATCTTTTTTAACCGAGAGAAGGTCCTGAATGGCCGAGTGGCTAGGCTCTCGCGCTTGGTACCACAGGTTTCGGGTTTGAGTCCCGGCGGTCGACGGCTATTCCATGGATGTTTGTAGTGGTTCGGAATCCACTTTAAACCGTAGGCCTCAGTTTTACATGATCGTAGAGCGTTACTCCACGGCTATGGCTTAACTTTAAGCTATGCGCACCTCCTGGGTAGTGCTAAGTGAGTAACGTCGATGCAGCACTTGCCTTAAGGCATCAAAGACAACTGTCTAAGTGTTTGCCAGCGGCATTAGAAAAAAAAATAACCAAGAGAAAGAATAAGAAATGAACGCAGTTAGTTAAAGATAATCAACGTGATAAAAAATTTACAGAATTACTAAATATAATTTTTAAATATTTTCATTAACACAAAACATTTTAATTTCTTATTGAAATCGCTGTCCATTTTTTAATATTATTTTTTCTTCTACAGAAGTCATAAAAGACGAATCTAATCTTTTTTTAAATAAAAAAAAAAAATTGTAAAATATAAAATATGCTACATTTAAATATTAAATAGTTATTTGCTTCTTCTGTTGTGCAAAAGAAACAGCGATATTGATATGAATTAATTAAAATTATCTGTGTGATAAATCGTATTTAATGCCTTCATCTCGATTTAAATTATGTGCAATTTATGTTAATTAATTTATCTAGTTAAGTGATCACTTAATTCCTGACGGTTCTGAAATGTCAGGCAGTTAATGTAATTCATTTTCCCCTTCAAAACTTGACCTCCTTAACGGCATTGATAGTATTCCCTTACCAAGTAAATAATTGCAGCCTTTTTTTTTTTTAAACTTGAACACTAGTATTCACATTATTAATTCAAAGAAGTTTAAATTAATTTAGTTCGTGCTATTTAAGCTTGTCATTACAGCTTTAATATGATTTTATTTTTGTCCATTTTTTGGTTAACTAAATTCTTTTAGTTAATGAAATTATTGTGTTTTGTTATAATTTAATTACAAGTAAAATTCAAATTCGAGAATAAATTAGTTCATTGAATTAATCAGATCACTTAAAAATTTTTCTGATAAAATTTGTTTTAAATAATCAAATTAATATTGATCTCGAACATAATTTGAATGCTGTTTCGTGATTTGTGAAAGCAATATATGAATGTTTTTTGTTGCAAAATGTAAAATATGTTACATTAAATATTAAATACATCGATAACTTCTTTTGCTGTGAAAATTAATAGTATTGTTTATATAAAAAAAAAAATTAAATTGTCATTCTCAATTCATCACAAATGCCTACACCCATATTTAAATTATATATAATTTAACTTAAGTGCAGAATTAAATTATTTAAAAATCTTATTCACATCTAAAATTAAAAGTAAATATTTAGCATATTTTTTCTAAATTTCTTAAAAACATGATTTATGTTTAATATTGGTTTATAGTTTGTTTAGAATTGGATACTGTTAAATACAAAATCGATACGATAAAATAAACAACTGAAGAAATTGTATTAATTGAATATACTACTGTGCCCAAAAAGTAATTATTATTATTATTATTATTAAGTTATTATTTTTTTTTTTTTAATTTTTATTTATTCTTCCAAATTTATTTCATCGCCTTCAAAGTAATTCCTCCAATGCACTTACGCCAACTCAATCGACTCAAAACGATGTCCCCGGAGTTTTTTTTTTTTTTTAGTTTAGGGAATAGCCAGAAGTCGCACGGTGTGCATATGGTGATTGTGGAACGATATGGGTTTCATTTTTGGCGAAAAGTCATGAAGAATCAATGCAGTGTGAGCTGGCGCATCCAGTGTTTTCGGTACCAATCGAGATTTGACGCGTTTGAGGCCCAAAATGGAATTGACCGGTCCTTTTGAAATTCCAACATCATCAGCAAGGTCTCTAATTGTAAATCGACGGTTTGCAAGCACCACATCTTTAATTTTTGGACGTGAGTTTCGTCGGTTGTGGCTGATGGTCGACCAGAGGGCTCTTTGCCTACAACGCGTTCTCTGGCTTCTTTGAACTGTTTATACCACTTCTAAGCATTTCTTTCCGATATAGGAATGCTCCCGAATGCCTTTTGCAACATTCTATACGTTTTTGCAAACAAAATTTAATGCAAGTTCTTTGCTCAATTAATTCGGACATTTCAAAAATCGACAGAATCAGTTTTAGCGTCTCACAAAGCCAAGCGTAACTCAAACACTAATGAATATTTTGACGTCAAATTTCACACAAATGTCGAGGACAGTGCCAGAAACCTTAAAGAAAAAAATTGAAATTTCATAAGCCCCGGGCATTTTAAACTTAAAATTGGTCTTACTTTTGGGACACAGTAGTAAATAAATCTTAATAAATAACAATAAAGGATTTTTTAAATAAAATAAATATAGCATGAAGTTAAAAAAAAAACCAAAATCATAAATAGTAAACAAATTAAAAATTAAGTGACTTAAAATTAGAATTACGTATAAAAGGATTTTTATAGTTTTTATTGGGTAAGACAAATTGTCCACCACAAATTTGACAAAATAAATAACTAGCCGAATTAAATTTAATTGGGATTATTTATTTGAATCTAAATAATAAATAAATTCAGTTAAATTAAATAGCATACATTTAAAAAAAAAAGAATAAGAGCATTAAAAAAAACGGAAATTTAAAATTAAATAACTTAAAATCAGTTTTATGCATAAAATGAATTAATAGTTAGTCATTGAATAAGACAAACAGTCCAATATGAATTCAATAAATAAATAACTAGACAAATTTAATTTAATTGGGCTTATTTATTTGCATCTTAATAAATAAAAAAATCAGTTAAATTAAATAGCATAAATTAAAAAAAAAAAAAAAAAAGAATAGGGAAAGAAAAAAAAAAAAAACACACCGAAAATTCAAAATTAAATTAGTTCCAAACCTGATTTCGTGAAATTAATTTATAGCTTTTCTAGAATTGTATGTGACAAACCATTAACTACAGATGAGATAAAATAAATAAATGGACGTGATTACATATAATTGGGCTTATTTATCACTAAAAACATCTTAATAAATAAAAATAGGACTTAGAAAATTATTCTATGCAAGATAATTTTCTAAGCAAGTTAAGATACAGTAACTGATTTTCATTTACTATAGGAATAATTCATTTATAAGATGTTAACATTTAATTGTGTAATTGTATAAATTAGGTTAATGTTAACATTTAAATGTACAAATTAGGCCTTATTAAATTTTTACATCTTGTATTTTAGAAATGTTTAATGGAAGTGATTTTTAAAATGTAGAGGCCTTTCATTTATTATATTTACATTTAAATACCCCCCCGCCCACACACATTTAGTATTTTTATATTATATTATATATATTATATTTTTAAAGTTTAAAAAATATAATATATTTTTAATTTATAATATAATATAATTATATTTAATTATAGATTTATAAAACTATATTATGATTTAATTGAAAAATTATTAAAAATTAAAAATATATTAAAACTTTCTGATGTTAAGAACTAGAAAAAAAAAATATTTGATGGGCCGATATGCAGGTTACCCATATAATTAATTAATAATTACTCAAAATGAAAATAAAAGACCTTACAATTTTTTTTATTATTTAATTATATAATTATTAGGTCATAAAAAATAAACCAATAAGAAATATTTAATTATAGCTCGTGAAAGAAAAAATCAATAAGAAACATCGAAAGTCGTCCAGGAAGCCACGAACACACTTTCTCAATAATATGGAAATCAACCCATAAATTATGGGTAATAAAATTATTAAAAACATAGAAAATTTTAGTGATTGAAAAAAAAAAGTAAATTATTTTTTAGTAATAAAAGTATTTAGTTTTTGAAAATGAAAAAAAAGATCTCATTGGATTGATGACGAATGACATTTAAACATCTGCAAATATTTGTTTATGAAATACTTTCATTATACATATTAGGTAATTGAAAGTAATTAAGTCTACTATTGGTGTAGAAGTTTATGTAAATATTATTAATTATTGAACCCGAATTTAAAAAAAAAAAAATTAACAAACATTAAAGCTATAATATCATTTAGTTTGTGTAATAAGACAAAATATCGTCTTAAGCGATGTGAAGTCGAGATAATATTTTAATTAAAAATATTGACACCTAAATTAAAAATTTGTTATGGGGCTAAAATAAAACTTTGAGAGCCATTGTTTTATAAGGACATAAGACTTAAAAATATTGTTGTTGTGATTAATCCTCAGTGTCCAGCAACGCGGGACGGACACTTCATAAGTAGTCTACTCATGGATAGATGGAAAGGGGGACAGCTTCTGTTGTGATGGAACTTCCGTAGGTAGAAATCTGACTTGGCTCCGAGTCACTGAAGAAGGAGCGCAGTGCCTTCCAAGAAGACTTTTAGCGGCAGCTACCCCTCATTTGTGTATCGCACGGAAAACTCTCACAAAGTAGCCCGCCTGAGGCTGAACATCACAAACGTCAACCTTTTTTTTTGAAACAGTGTCTACAGCAGCGAATTGGACTTAAATAAGCAGCACCTAGACAAAGTCCAAGAACTCGTGTGGTGTCATGCAAGGAGGGAAAGAGGGCGCAGCTTCTGTTGGATTGGAGCACCCGTAGGTAAAGGTTCGACTTGGCTCCGTGAAGCTGAAAAAGGACGGACGTGCCTTCCGGAAGGACCTTTATTGAGAACTACCCGCATTTGTGTATCGTATGGGAGAAAACCCGGAAAAATCCCATCAGGTAGTCCGACTCATGAGGCAGGATGCTGAACATCACAAACGCCATCGAGTTTCCCCGTTTTTGAAACAATGTCTACAACCATATCGCCAGCGGATGGAACCTCAGCCCTAACGCGTTCACCAACGATGCACGTTACCATTGAGCCACGAGTCGGGTAAACTTAAAAAAATAACGGATAAGAATTTCTTTATGCAACGTCAAATTAAGTGATCACTTAATTCCTAATAGTTCTAAAATGTCGGCCAGTTAATGTAATTTTTTTCCTGCTTCAAAACTTGGCCTCGTTAAAGGCATCGATAATATCCCGTACCAAGTAAATTATTGCCACCTTTTTTTTATACTTGAACAAAAATATATTGCATTAATAATTCACATTAATTTCAGTCGCACTACATTTCAGCTTTTATTATCTTTTATTTTGTCGATTTTCCGTTAATTAAATTTTTAGTTTTATTTTTTTAAATAAGTGGTAATTTTTGCTACATTTTAATTAAATGTCGAATTTTAAATCCGACAATAAATTAGTTCACAGAATTAATTATGCATACCACGTTTGAAAAGAAGGTTTTTTTTTTATTTTCCATTTCATACTACTTGAAATCAGCTTCAACAACAGTCAAGACAGTGTTTTTGATTGAAGCATAAATATTGTCTTCTGTCAACGCAACAAACTCTATAAACAACGGGAGTGTTTTTTTCAGTTGCAGTTGCAATTCCATCCATCAAAATCCATTTCTTTGTTTATTTGCCAGTGTCCAATTTAAATTTCACAGCGCAATTTATCATGCTGACAGATAAAAATCAAAAACCTCGTTCGCAGCCATGTTTTGTTTAGTTGTTAATTTGCATTCATATGATAAAGTGTTCTATTCCTTTCGCATATTGCATACTCAGTCAGTGTGATCATGAGTTATAAATTGTGATATATATTAAAACAATTTCCCATTAAATGTATTCATATTATATTATAAAAATAAGGCTCGATGGATTGCACTACTATTACACCACATCATTATGTCTAGAGCTGAGTTGCCCCTTTACAGTTTGGGAATGAAGTGGGTGAAAAGTCTGATTAAGCTCTGTGACGCTCTACGGTCATATGATATCGGGACCTACGGTTTTAAAGCGGATTCTGAATCACTATAAAAATCCATGGCACCGCCGAAATTCGAATCCGCAACCCGTGGTACCGAGTGCCAGAGCGCTAGCTACTCGGTCATCAGGCCCCCTGATGGATTGTACGATAGTTTTCAGAACTCAGTTTCAAACCTAAGCTTAACAGCTCATATATATGCAGCGGATAAGCATAATAAATCCGTAGGGCAGAAATTAATCCCTTTAGGTTAAAACATTAGTTAGGATGATGAGACCATACCTTCTCCTACCAGAAAGTGTCCTTTGAGATTTCGCCAAAAAATTGAGGTAATCCAATGTGGTTTCCGTGATGCACCACGAGTAGCAATGAATCTATCGCATCTCTATTGTTCCAAAGGGTAATGACCTCAGGATTAAAGAGTTCAGCATTTGAAAACAACAATATTATCAAAATAACTTTATGAGAATAACAGATATAGCTTAGTGTTGTTAGGCTAAGAAATATCATATTATGTATGTATATATTGGACTTTATAGGGGAAATATATCAAGTAAGATTGGAAACTGAAACTCAAAAAACAATCCTTTAATAAGATCATTACATCTTTAAACAGTTGAAAAACGATTTTATTATGATAATACATTATAAAACTTAACTACTATTATGCCAAAGCAATAAATTTATTTTAACAATTTTTATTTAGTTCCAAAAAAAAAAAAAAAAAACTTGAAGTAATTTTGTTGAATTTTAATAAACAACAAAAATATAATGAATCTGAAGGTGAAAAAAAAATGACATCGCAATTTTTAAATATAAGAAATATTATCATACGCGCAGCCATTACATTTACATAACTTAAATGTTATTATTTTAGAAGAAATACATTAGAAAACAAAACAGCGTAACAAAAAAAGAAAAGATGTACAGAAAAAAATAGACAAAAATATATTAGTTATTTATTTTATTAAAATTATTAGTTTATTTACTCTACTTTAAACCGTAGGTCTCGGTCTAATATGACTGTAGAGCATTGGGCGTAGGGCTGACAACTCTACCGCGTTAAAAAAGACATCGTCTTGAAATCTGCCTGTAGGCAGACGGCTTTGACCCACCACGAGGCTATTGCTTCAATAAAAAGATTAGTTTATTTTTGTTATTAGATATTTATTTGATTATTATTTTTTTATTACTATTATAAAAATTATTACTTATGTATGACAAGAAGAACCCACCAAAGGATAGAAGTGTTAGTGTTGTCAGGTACTACTTTCAGGAGTCTCACATTTACGTATCAAACGAAAGAAAATCCGTTTAAACAACCGACAACCTGAGTGTTTCTGAGAAATACACACACATTACTAAAAACCCAAAGGAGATCGCCATTTCCAAAAGCAGTGACTGCAACGCACACCACCAGTGGATTCAAAGCACCATCGCGAAGTTTACCCTAGAGGAGTAAGGTAATATATATATATATATTTTAATGTAAGTCAATCATTTTCCTCTTGAGTGGGGCGTGATCAATTTGAGAAAGGTAATAATAAAAATGCAATTGCACATAAATAAAAATAATTCCGTATTATTTAATCAGACATAACACAACTCGCTTAAAAAAATAAATACCAGAAAATATTTTTAAAGATAAACTGTCTGAAATTTTTTCAACCATCTTCACGACACCAGGACTGTCCCCGCGAAATCAATCACCCAATCGCTTCAATCGCAACTCAAATCAGTCGCTGTCAACTTAAAAGTTATAAAGATTAAAACTTTAGACACCCTACAAATATTTCATCCTGTTTTCTGGTTTATTATTATTATAAAAATTATTACTTATATATGGCAAGAACAACCCACCAATAGGTAGAAGTGGGAGTGTTGTTCGGTACTACTTTCAGGGGTAACTGTATCACATTTACGTATCATACGGAAGAAAACCCGTTAAAAAACCCAACAACCTCAGTGTTTGAGAAATACACACATTGTTAAAAACCCCAAGGAGATCTCTGTTTCCAAAAGCAGTGACTGCATACCTCACCAGTGGATTCAAACCATCACTTCGAACTTTACCTTGGATTAGAGAGGCAAAACACATATTTAAATAAATATACTATTTTTTTAAATATAAGTCAATCATTTTGATCTTGGGAAGGGGTAATCAAATTAATTGAGAAAGGTAATGATAAAAAATGCAATTACATATAAATAAAAATATTCGTATTATTGTCCAAGGCAATAATTAATCAGACATAACACAACTCGCTTAAAAAGAGATTACCAGAAAATATTTTGATAAACTGTCTGAAATTTTTCCAACCATCTGCTCGACATAATTCTTTTCCTCTTCACGACACCAGGACTGTTCCCCCGAAATCAATCAATCCCAATCGCTCCAATCGCAAACCCAAATCAGTCGCTGTCAACTTAAAAGTTATAAAGATTAAAACTTTGGGACACCCTACAAATATTTCATCCTGCTTCTGTCCTGCTCAGTTTTTTAATTTTTTTTCCCTCCCAAACTGTAACCGTCCTACGCTCTCGAGCTTTACAGTCTCATTTAAGTCAAAGAGATAAATGGCGGTTTCAGTTAAATTTAATTAATACTACTTATTCGTGTGACTCGACAGAAGAAAGAAGAAGAAGAAAAAAAAAAGGCAACACATTTCCGGACGCCATTATTGGTATTCGAATGCGTTGCGCATATAGATGAAGGCGTAGGCTTTTCGCCAGTGATGATCGTGAAATTCGTGATGGTTTTGACGATCTCTCGTGGACATGGCAGTCATTGATGAATGGCTTTTCCTTTTTTATGTGTTTTTTACGTGTGTGTTCTTCAATACCTCGTTTATAATCTAGGTCGCTTCAAGTCAGATCCGTGTGTGCAAGCTGCTGAATTAAGAATACAGCTAAAAAAAAAACATTCATTTATGTCTTTTGATATTTTAATGTGAATAATATTATTTTAAAGATTTATTAAAAATAAATTGGTCGTATATTTTACAAAACAAATATCAGGGAATTCAATGAAAGTCATTTACGGAGATTTGCTGTATAAAATTTATCTCACTTATTTATATTTTTATAAATTAGTTTCTGTTGTTGTCGTATACCCTGAAGAGTACAAGAAAATTAAATAATATTGGCTATGTTGATTGCCAGTTCGACTTATAAATCCTCTACATCCTTTAAATACAAAACAGTGAGAAAAACACAGATTTTCAATACAAGAAGAAAACTGGCATTACGAACATCTGTGATGACCAGATTTACCATTAAAAAAAAAACTATTAAACAAACTAAGTAGGAAATCATGGAATCTTCCAAGAAAGAAAGCACACACATATCACAAAGTATCACATGGTATGTATTTTATAAAAGGGAAAACAATAACATTATATTGTTAAAATTAATAACAATTATATACCTGTTAAATTAAAAATAATGATAGCAAATGTTTCAGGTTTGTACGTAGAAACATACTAATTAATATTCATAGAATTTAAAACAGTGAAAGATGTAATAGTATGTAATTTTTGAAACGCAAGGATATTTTTTTCCTTTCTTAACTATTTATGTTCAGTATTTAATTATTTATTTCAATACATGATAAATAATTTATACATTTTACATAAATAAATTAAGAAGAAACTTAATTCATGAAAATAATTAAACAGAAATTACAAAATGAGAATAAAAATTATTTAATTATGATGGAGCATTTTTAACAGTCAAGGAATTCTGTATTTAAATTTTTTTATACCTGTCTGTAACTTGAAAATTTCGTTTTTTTAATGCTAAATTATTAAATGAATATTGTAATTAACTTATTTCACTTTTGAATCGTTTTTTATGGATAAAAGTTAAAGTATTCAATTTCGAATTTCACTTATAAATAAATTGAATGGTACTTACGTATTAACGGTACCAAAATGGCGATAAAGACTTATTTTTAAGTGTCGCCAATCTAACAACTACTAAGGTTACCAAACCAATAGAATAGATTGATGCCACTTAAAAACCTCCAAATTTGTAGCTGCGGTTGGCGCGTGTGCTCTTTATTGGCGCAATGTTTTTTATGTAAAAGGTACCGTTAATACGTAAATACCAATTGAATTCATAATTAAATACTTTAAACATTAGTATCGCGATTATAAAATATATATTTTTTTTATTTTCAGAGTTATAAATTACATGTAAAATATTAAGTAAAACCAGATTTTCATGTAAAAAACAGTTTTTGTAATATACAAAATGTCTTAACAACAAACACATTGGAGCCCCATAATTCATTGTGGATATAACTCTAATTTTTGTGTTGATATAGTTAATATATAATATATTTTATCTTAAAATATCACTTAAAAACCAACATTATTTAAGAATAATATTCAGCATTATAATTCTCAAATAATTGAAATTGCATGAAAAATTTAAAAATAATAATAAAATTTATTCAGCTTGCCTTAATGAATAATACAAACTGCAGCAGATAACCTATTAATTCAGTGAAATAAAAAATAATAATCTACTTGTCTAACTAATTAATCTACTTGTCTAAAAGAATTCATTAAATATTTTACAATAAATAATCAAAAACTTTATATTATATTTACGCTATTATTCAGAACATCTAGAATGATTTTCTTTTCTTTCAAATGAATCAACACATTTCAAATTATAATTTTCCTGAATTTAGATGACGTGTTTTTAGACGTATATAAAAATAATTTATACATAAAAATAAATGAATGGAAAAAATTCAATTGAACGAATAAAATGAATCACCATATAAAGTAATATCACAAATGAAATTAAGATCAAATGAACGAATTCAAAAAATATCACATTATAATTTATGTGATACATAAAATATTATTAAAAGGAATTTTTTTGAAGCAAAAAAAAATTAAATGATATTTTTGAAAAGACAAACATATTATTTTTGGAACAAAACAAATAAGTAATAAATTAAATAAATGTTTTTCTATACTGCATCAGTTTCAACTAACTTTCAGAGATATTTCACGTGTATAAAAAATAAGATTAGAAATACGGATAGTTATGAATGTATGTAATTATTTTTCTGCGATTCCCATATTTATTATATTTTTTTTGATCAATTTTCTCTGAGCTCTTGTAAAACTATTTTTTGTCTTTTTTTGAAAGCTTATTTTTAAAAATTATTGAAGTAATATTTATTGAAGTTTCGTATAATGCAATTTAACAATGTTGAATTATTTTTAAAACAATTTAACAATGTTGAATTATTTTTTAAAAACATTTATCTTGATGTTACACAGCTAAATATTATTCTAAAGATAGAGTATCTGTATTAAAATGGATCTCATATCTAGACATATTTTTATTAAGAATATTTGTACTAAGATAGTAAAAGAAAGAGAAAATGTTCAATAATTTTGGATTGATCAATTAAAGCACTAATTAATAGATACACATTTGTATAATTTAAAATAAGTAGAATTTCAAATTATCATATTTTAATTTTTTTTTCACACGACAAATAAATTTTTCTTTTTATATCAGAGAAATCATATATCCATATAATGTTTCAAGAAGAATTTTTGATGGTAGAGGGTTTGTGGAGAAAAAAAAAAAAAAAAAAAAAAAACCAGACAGCCTGACTATCGATAAGAAATGATCATTTATTAAAATATAATCGTCATCATATCTCGTCGTTTCTCCAATTAGTGACTGTAACGAATGTCACAATCCGGATTAAAACCCTTCCCATTTACACGTTAGCTTAACAATGGCGGGTTTAATTCATGATTCTTTGAAAGACAGGTTACAGGTTCGATTCTTATAAACTGAAACAGATCTTGATAGAATGGTGTTTAGTATAGTCTATTCTACATCCCCATATGTATTTAAAATTATTCTGTCTACCCATGTTTATGTTACGTCGTTAGCTGAGTCTTCAACTTGAATCCAGCGATCAGAAGTAACATCGTTTATAATGTGCCGAGGGTACGTATTCCTTAATAAATCAAATCCTTCTTTGACAATCGACCCCTACAAGAGTTTTTTTTTTATCGATCTCCTCTATTTTAGACGGAAAAAAGATGCTTATCTTATTACTATTCAGGTTCAGGTTATAACGAAACAGGTTAGAATTATTAAGCAAGTTACAGTTTTTTATTTAAGTTACTACGCTTATTCAGATTTTTTTTTTTTTTTATTTCATAGTTACAGTATTTATAGTATATACAATATGGAATATATTTTATAATGTACGCCTAATAAAGTATTATAACTTAATAAAATGATACTTTTTTTGTTTTTGATGCTACTCTCAACTACATTTGAAAGCGATAAATAATCTATAAAATTTAATCTAGATATAAAATTACAATCTTCCTGGAAATGATTCACTTTTAATTGCTCTATAATTCCAGGGGAATGTAAAAATTCGATATTATTTTATATGAAGATGCTTTACATTTTTTCTACCGGTCTCATCCCTCATGAACTCTTTATCTTCAGACTTAAAAAAAAAAAAAAAGTGCTTTAGTAACCGACAAAATTCTCTTACCGCCCACTATGAAGGCTGGAACGTCCATTAGTTTTTTTTTTATTTATTACGTCGAGGACTGGGCCATATTGACCATTTCCCTGTGAGCAGCTCGCGGACTGCACCGACGAACACTGTTACTCATTTAGCACTAATCATGGCGCACGTAGCTTGAAGATATGCTACGGGCACAAGTACACTACCCCACAACGCTCTACGATCTTTTTTAGACCAGGCCCACGGTTTTAAGTGGATTCCGAATCACTACAAACACTTATGTCACCGCCGGGTCTCAAACCCGAAACCAGTAGTATCGAGAACCAGAGTATAACTAGCCAATCGGCAATCAGGCCCCTAGAATGCCCATTAGTGGATTTGGCTTGTGGCTTTACGGTCATTTTCTGCACACTTTAGGCTATTTAGACGGGACCGGGACAGTTTAACGTAGATTTCGAACCACTAACAAATATCCATTCCATCGTCAGTATACGAACCTGCAGCCTGTGGTAACTACGGCAAGAGCACTAGCAAATAGCCATCAGGGCCGCCCACTAGTGGCAGGTGACTACCACTGCTCTAGAAGGTGAATGACATCAAATCTGAAACGCTTAGATTTTGAAAAGAACATAATAACATATATTTGCATAATTGCAGTGCCATGTATTTGTTTTACAGGGTGATTATAATTAAATTCCCACTTTAAAAATGTTGTAAAAAAAGAATGAGTTCAAACCCAACTTGAAGAAGGGGAAAACGCACGGTAAAAAATTCCAAAGTGCATTAATAGATGGCGCTGTAAGCGGCATAACGAAAGTCAATTCAGTTGCCAGTGATATTTTGAATTGAGATTACAACGTATTTGGCATGAGATGCACATTAAATCAACTGTAGTGTTCAATGTCATCGATTATTTCAGTTTACGGAAAAAATGACTTCCAAGTCATTCAACAGTTGCGACACTGACACTGTCAAACCATGGCAAGGTCATACCAAATTTGATGGGGAAAAAATCGGTGGAACTTTTTTGATACCATACCTTTCTCCTCTTCTTTTCAAGTATCTTCAGTTCAAATTTGAACTCATTGTGACGAGCTGTTCTTTTTTACAGCATTTTGAAAGTGGGACTTAATTATAATGACCCTTTATTTTCAATACTAATGAAATAAATTAGTATTTACAGTACAATAAATTTAAAGTGTTCCTATTTTTTTAAAAGCCTCGTTGCGTACTGAAGCATTAAGAATATCAATATTCATCTTTAATTTTTCAATAAACATAATAAAAACACGAAAGTAATGCAATTTATGAGGAATGAAACATAACAATTTGTATTCATTAAAAAAAAAATTTCGACAAAAAGAGTAACTAACAATAAGAACAATACTGCATTGACTGTTGACTTTCTGTGATAACCATTTTCACATTCCATAGCGAATAATGCGTACTATTGGTTATCAACACTAAAAATAATAATTATTAAAAGCAGGATAAGAGATAAAAAAATTTCTTTTACGATCATTTAGAAAAATTGAATGTGCTATTAATCAACAAAATATACAAATGAAAAACTGATTATTCTAATCACGAATTCAATTGAACGATCATTAAGTGAAATAATTACATTGTTGATACGAATTACTGAAATTTGTTTACTGACCTAGCAGCATTAACGTTCGCTTTGCTTGAAAGAAGATAAAATTAACCATTTATAAAATGAGCCAAGATAATCAGGTTTAAGACAAGACAACATTGGCTGTCATCATAAACGTGTATTTCCAAATGGCTAGCCAGTATTAAAAAAAAATATTGGACGCACTTACTATCAATACTAGTTTATATATTAATACTTTTAATAAAGTTTTCAAAATGTGAAAGCTTTTAAAGTAAATAATTTTATTTTAAAACTCATCCTAGTTAAATGAATCGTTGGCATCATTTGCTTTTTTAATTGCCATTTCTAAGTTCTAATCAATAAATGCTGGTAAATAAGAAAATAAAATAAGATGAATAGATAAATAAATATAACATAAATCTTAATAAAGAATACAGATTTTTTATTATTTTTTGCCTATCGGATCACATTTTCTGCTTTTTGTTCAACTACAGTGTAATCCCTGAGTTTTATTAATTTTTTAATTTAATACTATAATAAAGCTAAATCCTCATGCTTTTTAACTTGCGTTAATTTAGTTCAGATTTTAAAATTGTAATAATAATAATTGTTATTTTTATGCAGTGATTGTTTAAGTCTTTAAGAAAGATCAAAGTCATTCTAGTAGTAAATGCTTCTTTAATTAAATATTTTAATTTAAATCGAGTTATTTGATGATTTTTCATCGTTTTTTTATAATTATAAAATATAGACCAATGTTTTAAAAAATTACAAAACCACGAAACAATTTTTTCGTACAATGCACAACCGCACAAATACATAGAGCATATAAAAGAGTTATTCTCTGTAAAAAAACTATTATATTGACGAATAATTTTTTAAGCGATTAATCACTTTACAAATGCCGGAAGGCTGAAATGCATTTTATATACAAACTTCTCATAGACCAATACCAGAGGAAATAACATTTAAAGTCACACAACAAAAAAAAAATGTAGTTAAATTCACACTGAATGTAACGAACAGTTACGCAAGAACGCCTTTAAAAGCAATATTTAAAATACAAGCAAAGGATAAAAATTTTTTAATATTTTAGCTGTTATGATTATTTAAACATGTTGAAACTTTAAAATATAGATATTGAAACTTGAAATAAAGCTGAAGGAAGGTAGGGAGGGGGAGAGATAATAAATCATGATAAATCAATGTCAGAGAATAAATACATGCAAGGATAAATTATATTACATACATCAAAAATTATAATTTGTATTAATTAATTTATTTCCGAATTTTCTTGTGATTTTTTTTTTTTTACACGTGTTTCATTTTCCTCGTCTTCATAATAACAAAACGAATAAACAAAATCGAATATAATATATTTTTACTTCACCAATGTTGTGCTTTTTTTAAATTTTAAACTTAATTCAAATTTTTAGAACAGTATTTTAATGTGTACAGTATGAAAAGAATGAATACAAACATCTATTTTTTCCTGCTCGCTAATATCATCACAATATCACAATAATAACAGTGTAAATATTGTGAATTATCACTATTCGAAAAGGATACATTTTCTACTAATAACACCAAGAAAAAAAAATTTTTTTAATAATTTTATGCATATTATCACTAACATCATATATATTCGTCTGATTTAAGAAGAAAGAAAAATGCTAGCTTTGTAAAATATTAAATTTATTTATAGATATAAAAAAAGATTCTTAAAGTAAAGTTTGATTAATTTATCATAAAAATTAAATTTACATTAACATAAAACTCTTTTTAATATTTAATTCGAGAAATTCATTAGAAAGCACTAGAACTTAATAGTCATCGAATTATTTTTAAGGAAGAATTTATTAAGATAAGCATACATCTCGCATCATAAAAACCTATTCATAATTCCATTTGCATCAAAACATTATAAGTTTATGCGTTTGACTCAACTATCCATTTATTCATTTTGTAATTATTATAATAAATGAGAACATATTGTTCTGAATTAGAATTAAACAGTCATAATAAACTTAAACAAACTGTTTTCATTGCCACTCTGCGTTAGGTAAAAGAGCATAAATAAATGAAAAAAAAATTAAAGCTATACTTATGCATCACAGGAAGACAAATATCTTAACACTTTTCACCGGTTTTTTTTTTTTTTTTTTTTTTTTTTTTTTGAAAAAAAAAGCTGCATTCTTTTAAGTAGTTTATTATTTGGTTATAACAAAACGGTGAATTAAAAAATAGGAACAGAGGGGAAGAGAATAACAAATTGCAACCAAGATAAATACAACAAACATAGAAATGAAAAAATAAAAATATAAGCATAACCAAAACAAACTCAAGCGGTTGTTTTACTATCCATTGCCATCAAAACATATGACAAGTTTATGCGTTTGACTCAACTTCTGAGCTATCCATTTTATGATTATTATAATAAAAACGAGATAAACACATTATTATGACGGTTAAATTCTAATTTAGAACAAACTTAAATAATCTGTTTTCATTGCCACTCTTTGATCGTTTAAAGGAAATGAAAATAAAAAATAAATGCAAAAAATTAAAGATATACTTATGCATCACAGGAAGACAAATAATCTCAACACTATTTTTAAAAAGATTGATTATTACCAATACATATCACTAAAAAAAAGTAGCATTCTTTTAAGTAGTTTATCGTTTGGTTTTAACAAACGGTGAATTAAAAAACAGGAACAGAAGGAAAAGAATAACAAATTGCAACCAAGATAAATACAAACAATCATAAATATGGAATAAAAAAAAATTATAAACATAAAAACCAAAACAAACTCACGATTGTTTTACTGTCCATTTCCATCAAACATATGACAGGTTTATACGTTTGACTCCAACTCTGAGCTATCCATTTTATGATTATTCTAACAAATAACACAATAATAATGTGTTATTTTAACACATTGTTCTAAATTTTAATTTAACAGTCATAATAAAAACTTAAATAATCTGTTTTCATTGCCACTTTTCGATCGTTAAAAAAAAAATAAAATAAAATGCAAAAAAATTAACGCTATACTTATGCATCACAGGAAGACAAATATCTTAACACTGTTTTTTTTTTTTTTTTTTTTAAGATTTGATTATAAGGATTCGATATCACTAAAGAAATAAAAAAAAAAAAAAAAGTAGCATTCTTTAAGTAGCATGTTATTTGGTTTACAAAACGGTGAATTAAAATAATAGGAACAGAAGAACAGAAAAAGAATAGCAAATTGCAAAACCAAGATAAATACAACAATCATAATATGAAATAAAAAAAAATTATAAACATAAACCAAAACAAACTCACTGTTGTTTTACTGTTGTCTGTGTGCACCGTTGCACCTTCTGCAAAATAAAAAAATCCTTCGGAAGAAACATCTCCTTTCCGTTGCAAAAGCAAAACCGGCGCCGAAAACCAAAACTGGTGTGCTCTCTGACGTTACTCTGTGCCGACTGGGAGTTGTAAAAATGCTCTTCACGTTGTCCCAGGTGCTTTTTTCGACCACTGTGCTTCTCCAGCAAGATGGACGAGTAATTTGAATTTTCCCCGACTCGAGCCTGATTTTTCCCTACTCGTTTTGGCCTTTAACGGACGATGTGGAAAGCGATCATTCGAATCGGCTTTTTTTTTTTTTATTATTATTTTATTTCTTTCCCTTCATTTTTTTCAAACGGAAAATTGGCTTAAAAAAAAAATTGGCATTGACATTGGAATATAAACATTGTAAAAAGTAATTAGATCTTTTTTTTTTACCTGCCGTCGAATGTATTAAAGACTAAAATTATGTACAAATACTTTTTTTAAAAAACAAGTATTTAATTGTTTGCTTCAACTGATAGCAGGATGGCGCACCATACTGGTTTCATGGTGAATTCCTTTTTTGAATGTTCAAAAGCGCATGTTATAGCTCCGTGGATATTAGCAAGATATTTTAAAAGAAGAGACAAAATAAATATAATAATAATTAAAATTAATTATGTAAATTTTCTCAGTAGTTTTTAAACTCAATGCAGCAAATATAAAAACCTGGTTTCATGGTGCATTCCTTTTAGATATTCAAAAGCGTATGTTATAGCTCCATGGGCATCGGCAAAATAGTTTAAAAGACGAGACAAAAAGAAATAAATAAATATAAATAAAATTAAACATGGAAATGTTATCAATAGTTTTTAAACTCAATGCAGTAAAGATAAAAAACTGGTTTCATGGTTAATTCCTTTTAAATATTCAAAAGCATGCATTAAAGTTACATGAGTATTGACAAAATATTTTTAAAAGAAGAGATAAATAAATAAATAAATAAAAAATTAAAATTAAAAATAAACATGGAAATGTTATTAGTAGTTTTTAAACTCATTACAGTAAATATACAAAAATGGTTACATAGTGAAAATACCTTTAGAATATTCAAAAGCGCACGTTATAGCTAAATGGATATTGGCGTTTTTAAACTCAATGCATTAGAAAAAAACGGTTTCATGGTGTATTCTTTTGAATATTCAAAAGCGCATGTTATAGCTCCATGGTATCGGCAAAATATTTTAAAGGAAGAGGAGGCAAATAAATAAATAAATAAAAAATAAAATTTAAATTTAAAATAAACATGGAAATGTTATCAGTAGTTTTTAAACTCAATGCAGTAAATATTAAAAAAAAAAAAAAAAATCGACAACAAAAATATACTGACTTATAATAAAATTCAGTTTTGTAGCTTTTACACAGAAGTCTGTGTTTCAGAAAATTGCTGATATAATAAAAATATTTTAAATTAAATGATTTTAAATTAAAATTCTTTAATCTCAAGTTCGATTTTTGGCGTTTGGCGTGGATGTTTGTTAGTGATTCGAATCCATGTTAAGCTAGGTATCGGTCTAATTAGCCAGGTTTAATTAGGAAGATTTAATTAGTGTGCATAAATTGACGGTAGAGCGAAAAACAAAAATCAATCTCCACAGCCTATTTTTTTTTTTTTTTTTTTTTTTCTTGAGATTCGAAGAGAGAAATTAGAACCATGTGCGATGGTGATTATACTAGGCTGTGTGCAGATATTTTTAGTTCAATAAATTTTTAAATAATAAATCATATATGTAAAAGCAGCCAGGGTCTGTGATTAATCAAAAGAAGCTGCAAAAAATTACAAACATTTCTGGCTACGCAATAAATTAGAAAAAGAATTTATTTTTATTTTTAATGTATCCAGTGATACTCGTATACATAATTTCTTGAGCAAGAAATATTTTCGTTATTTATAGGTCTAATTAATAAATAGAATGCATATTTGTACTATTTAGAATGTAATATATATCCTCCTTTTTAAAAACAATACTTGGATAAAAATGGGAGTATCACGGAAACAGTGACAGTTTGATCTCACAGTGATTGCTGATATTTTCGTTTTTTATTTTCCATTTCTTATTGAAATTTTATTTTATTTCTTTTTTGTTTTTATTTACGTTATCTTGTAATGCATTCCGCGATACACGCACACATAATTTTGAACGGAAATATTTAGTTATAAGTCTAATTAATAACTGGAATGGATATTTGGAGTATTTAGAATGTAATATTTCCCCTTTTAAGAAACAATACAGATAAAAAGGGAGTATCTGAAAACATGGTGACAGATGTTCTCACAGTGATTGCTGATAATTTCGTCTCTCGTATTCCATTTTCTTATTGCTTCAAAGTTATTTAGAAAGGAAAAAAAAAGAAATATTGCAATCTGGTTCTTACAGAAAATTAAATAGAGGAAGATTTAACCGATTAACTATTTCACGAGAACCGCGAAGCGATACATAAAAGCGGTATCATGTAGGTTATAGGTTCCCAACGAACGTCCTTGAACTCCTTGGAGGTCGACTTGATTCAGGAGGTCTGTAAGCCTGAATAAGAAAAACCCTAAATAAATTTAGCATCAGTCCAGCCTGAATGATAAAAAAAATCAGTAAAATCAGCATTGATCACTTTTCAGAGATAATCAAATCCTTCTTATATGAGTATATACAATGAAATATATTCCCGACTCGTGATTCAGTAGTAATGGGCGCCGCTGTTAAACAATAGGACTGAGTTCAATTGACTGGCGGCATTGTTGTAGACACTTTTTTTAAAAGAAGGAGACACGATGGGATTTGTGATGTTGAGCATTTTACCTCGTTGGTCAGACTACTTAGTGGGAGTTTTCCGAGTTTTCTCCAATACAATATGTAAATTCATGGCAGCTCCACCTAAAAATCCTTCCGGAAGGCACTGCTCTACTTCTTTCAACGTCCGGGAGCCACGTCAAACTGCTACCTGTGGGTGCTTCGGCACAGCAGAAGCTGCTCCCTTTCTCTCCATCCATGACTTGACTACTCATGGGGACGTCACTACGTCCCGTGCTGCCGGACACTGAGGATGAGTCACAACAACAATAAATACAGATAGTATCAACTGCATGTGACATCACTAACAAAATAAAAGGTAACAGTTTCCCTTGGTTAATAGTACAACTGCAATATTAAAAACTTTGGATCTATTTGCCGCAAGTCGTTTTCAGGAACTGAAATTTCCAAATCTGCAACCATAAATATATATATGTGTGTGTATATCGAAATTAACTCATGGCATGATGACTATGGGGATCCGCCTGCAAATCAAGAATTAAGGACATCCAAATTTTGGAGAACAAGGTCTTGCGCATGGCAGTTGATGCACCACGGTACATGCAAAATAATGAAATTTTGGCTGCTTTGGATATTACTACCGTTAAATGTTTTATTCACAAATTAGCCACACATTTTTATAATAACACTCCTAACAATCCAAATACTTTAGTTAAAAGAATACCTGATTATGACATAACACTACCTACCAACAATAAACGTCCACGCACCTCTCTGAACATACTAAATAAATAAAAAATTTTATTCAGCTCTCTATGTGTTGATTTTATTCTATATTTTATTTTTATTTTTTACTTCATTTACTGAGCAAGCCATTTCTCTTATCAATTACATACAAAGGAACCATCAAGATAGAGGTATATGGAGGCTAACGCTGCCAAAATGCCTCAATAATGTCAAACTGTCTGTCTGTTTTGTGACATGATGCTATTTTATCAAATAGCCTACCGCAGTCAATTGTCCTCATTCAAGCTCACTTGCAATTTTTAATAATAAAATTTGAAACTCTCTGTATTCTATTATATACTTGATTCTTATTAAGTATTACGTAAGTGTTATATCACGTTTTTTCATTAATTGTTTTTAATATATCTTTTTACTTTGTAATATCAATAGTATTATTTGAGATGAAAGTCCGTGCTTTCCATCTTATTGATAAAGGAAATATGTGGTATTTATTTTACTAATAAAATTGGGTTCACGGTACAAAAAAAAAAAATTAAGAATCTTTGCAGTAGATTTTTAAATTAAATTCCACCTAGATTTGTGGACATGCATTTCTATCTTCTTCATGTATTTCGCAGTGTTGCTTTAGAATACTGGAAAAAAAAATTGTGAACCCTTTTTTTTTTTTTTTTTAACTCTGTTAATATTAGTTCAGCAAGAAAATTGAAACAAGATTCAATTGAAATTGATTTCGCCCCTCGGGTAATATTAGTTTACAAATACAAGGACGATTCCTTGTACTAATACATTAATATTATCCAGTGCAAGGACGATCTTTCACCCCTCCTACTTCCTTGAAATTTCTCACGAAGATCACATGTAGCATTTTTTTTTTCTTTTCTTCTCTAATTCTGCTGTTTGTCTGCTCTTCACTAGCGTAATAAAATGCTTTAATTTTTTTTTCAACCATTGTTAAAACAATTTTTTTCCGGGTATTTTTTTTTTAATGTATTCTATTTTAACAAAAAAAAAAATATTTTTTCAAATTAGGAAATTTGTTTTAATTCAAGTTGAGACAGTAAATTCTAAAAGTAAAATTAGTACGTTACATATAGTACTTTTTCAAATTATTTTTAAGGGAACCATGTAAATAGTTGGGTTTGGTTTGTCTCTCTACTGTCATTTTCTGCACACTTTGGGCTATAAGACCGGGACTTACAGTTTATAGTGGATTCCGAATCAGTAACAAACATCTATGCCACAGCTAAACATTGAACCTAAAGCCTGTGGCCCCAATGGCCAGAGCGCTAGTCAATTGACCATCAGGCCGCAAGAAATCATGTAAAAGAATACATAAAATAGAGGCCAGATGCCCGAGTGGCTAGTGGCACTCGGCCATCAGGGCCCCTTTAAGCCTCTGGCACTCGGTACCACAGGTATCGGGTTCGAATTCGGCTAAGCTATGGATGTTTGTAGTGGTTCGAATCCACTTTTAAACCGCAGGTCCTGGTCCTAATAGGATCGTACAGCGTTGTGGGGTTAATGTAACTCGCGTCCGTATCACATCTTCTACACGTGTCCCTGGGTAGTGCAAAATGAGTAAAAGCAGTGCAGCTCTTGCTTATGGCATAAGGATTAACTGTCTGTATTGTAAGCTGCATTCGAACAACAACAACAACAGAATACATAAAGTTTGCATAATTTCTTAAGTGCCAAAATTATATAGTCCTTTAATAGTAATGGAATTCCCTCATATTAAATTCTGTATTCAAACATAATTCTTAATTATATTTCATCAATTAAAAACAATCACATTAAATTATGAAATTTTAAATGCATTTGTTTTACAGATCAGCCAATTCATATCGCAAAGATAATTATCATAACTCAAATTCCTTAATAACAAAAAATACCAACGCATAAAGAAAAACTGCATAAAGATTATTTGAGTTAAAAGAGCACAGCACCTTTACAACAACGAATGCAAAATCTAGACTTATTCAATCATGTACAGCTACCGGAATTCCCATCCTTTTTTTAAAAAAGGAGTCCAGCTAGTTAGCATTGTCTTTTTCAAACAAGCCTGATCGGCGTCTGTGCTAATTATTTCATTCATTCGAACATTCCCTGCCCTCTTCCATGACCTCATCATAACAGCTTACTTAAACAAAAGTGAATGAGTATTCGAACCGTTGGAACCGTTCACTCTTTTATTATTAAGGTCACATAACCGATAAGTACTCGTTTCAATCATTAACTACCAAATGCTGCAGTTTTTCTTTTGTAAAGTCGAATGGACGTGCCACTATCAAAGAGATAGTATTACAAAAAGCTTTTGTATCCAAGTGCATTGTGCAAAAATCCGTTAACTCCGTCTGTGGTATGTTAGGTGGATAATTATCGGATTATGCTGCCCAATTGTGTTACAATGGCTGATACGTTCTCGTTATCCTGAAGCAGCAGGTGGAATAACTTTTGTTCATCACCTGCGCACCTTTGGGCGGGAGAAGGGGCAATCGAAAAACATCCCCCTATTACTCAGCTAAACTGATAAGCGTTTGGTGCATTCCTCACTCCTATGTTGTTGTTGTTTTCGCTACTAATAGTTTTTCAGAACGTAAAGAATTCATGGAAGTATCAATAAAGCAATGATTCAAAGTATGAAATGCTACGAGTATTAATTTGCATTGATGGTCGGAATAAACCTAAGCTGATCCTGCTGAAAAGATCGCTTGATATCTGATTGTTTTACCGCCAAGAACAATTTATGAATGCTTACTGTCCTTTTACAATATGCCATATTTGGCTATTTGTCCCCTATTTGTGTATTTTTTCGACAAACGAATTTTGAATTATATTTTTTTTCTAACCTTTCGATTATTAATAGAAACAATAAAATTGTAAAATTTGATTGTAAAATTTTTAAAATTCTCTTCTCATTTTCAACGATGGCCAATCGGCTAGCTCTCTGGCCTTTGGTATCACAAACTTCAGATTCGAATCCTGGTGGTGGCATAAATGTTTGTTAATGGTTCGAATCCCCGTTAAACTGTACGTCCCGGTCTAATTAGCGCAATGTGAAAAAAATGACCGTACAGCGACAAACCAAACCAAATCCCATTACCTCTTTTCCTCTTACTAAATACGGGGTTTATCATTAATATGTTATGCGCGATAAAAATCGAGCTCAGCAACTTAATTTTTTTATGGAAAAAAATGTGTTAGGCATTGCTTAAATTAAGATACTGTGTATGATTTAAATAAATGTGAATATTGTTTGCGAAAACGTATAGAATGTTGCAGAAGGCATTCGGTCAGCATTTCTATATCGGAAAGAAATGTATAAACAGTTCAAAGAAGGCAGAGAACGCGTTGAAGATGAAGAGCCCTCTGGTCGACGATCAACCTCAACCTACGAAGCTCAAGTCCAAAAAATTAAAGTTTTGGTGCTTGCAAACCGTTGATTTACAGTTAGAGGCCTTGCTGATGATGTTGGAATTTCAAAAGGATCAGTCAATTCCATTTTGGGCCTCAAACGCGTCAAATCTCGATTGGTGCCGAAAAACTGAATGCGCCAGTTCACACTGAATTGATTCTTCTTGACGTTGTCGCCAAATATGAAACTCGCATCGTTCCACAACTACCGTATTCACACCGTGCTATTCTGGCTATTCCCTAAATTCCAAAGACCACTTCAGGGACACCGTTTTGAGTCGATTGAAGAGTTTTAACGTGAATTGGCGCGCACTTTGAAAGGCATCCCTGCCGATGACTTTTTAGCATGCATTGAGGATTGCAAAAAAAGTTGGCATAAGTGCATTGTGTCTGGAGAGGATTACTTTGAAGGCGATGAAATAAATTTGGAAGAATAAATAAAGAGTTTTTGAAAAAAAAAAATAATTGGACTTATTTTTTGGTCACAATAGTATATATTCCAAAAATATTTTTCAAATTTTTATTTGCAATGCTAACAAATTGATTCCATGAAATAAACTAAATAAATTATTAAAAGGATGGAAAATTTTTTGATCCTAAAGATATTTTATATGAAAATCAACAAATTATTTGATATAACAAATTATTATTATGATGAAACATTATTTTAACATAATTTGAAAAACTGCTTATGTTTGCTTTTACGATATGAAAAGTGAATTTTGGTAAAAAAAAAAATTTGGGATATATAAAAATTATAGCTTAACGAATACCAGAGAATTGTTAGTCAATCACTAAACTAAATAATTGAGAAATTACCGCTTTTTATTAATCTGATACATAATAATAATATACACACATATTAAAGCTTCAAAATACTAAATAATTAATTAATATTATAATTCTAAAAATAAAATATATGCAATTACGTACATAATGAATTCAAAATGTATATATTAATGCACTGTCAGATTATCAAATATTCTGATCCTAAAGCATATATGCAAAATGAATACCAAATGCAATTATATTAAATTTTCAAATTGGCCAAGAAAAATTTTTTTATTTTATTATTAAGAGGTTAAAATTGATGATTTTCTTTTATTTTTTGGGATCTTAATTTTATCATTTCTTACCTTGTTAATAAAAAACATTCGCTGAAATCGATAAACAATGTTTCTGCATACTAATATTTGTACAGAGATACATTAAATTTCTGGAATCAAAAATATAAAATCTTACTTTCACAAAAGCTAATTATTCTAATAACGATTTTTTTAATTTTTGCATTCTAAAAAAATGTACTTTTATGGCTAATAATATTAATGTATATTTATGGCTAATAAGTTAAAAAAAAATATTATGTAAGTGGACAATATTGGATTCAAAACTTGCTAACATAACTTTGCTAAACTTAATTACCTAAATGATAAAAATTTAATTTTCTTTCACACTGCTGTTATTGAAAAGAATGTATTGTGTTCAGATTGCATACGATATTCCCTTTTTTAAAAAATGTCCTATCGGCATAGCAAAAAGCAAATTTTAACAATTCTGATAGGCCAACTGGCCCAGTATTAACGTGCGCATGAGGGTTCAGATTCGAATCCATTGTTGGCATCCATTGGAATCTTTTCATTGGCAACAGCCATAGGGCTGTTGCGCCAATTGGTGGGCCAAGGCCGTCTGCCTACTGGCAGAATCCGAAACAGGATATGTTTTCATTTTATGGCGTAGGTTGTCATCCCTACGTCCAAAGCTATACAGTCACATTAGACGGGTATCTACTGTTTAAAATAGATTCCGAACCACCAAAAAGGACTCGAACCCAAAACTTGTAGCACCGAGGGGCCACAGCGCTAGTCACCCGGTCATCAGACTTTTTAATAAAATAATTATAAATATTCAAGGTTTGGTTTGACTTGCCGCTATACGGTCATTTACTGCGTATTTTGGAGTAATTAGAGCGGGATCAACAGTTTAAGAATTCCAAACCACTAAAAAACATCCATGTCACAGGATTCAACCTGGAAGCCTGTAGTACCAAAGGCAGAACGCTAGCCATTTGGCCATCAGGCTGTCAATCTTAAAAGATAATAATTAATTACGAAATTGTAAAATGTATATCAGCGATATGTCCACTAAAGAAAAATGTTCGTCTATTTGAAAAAGATGCAAAGCAAAATTTGTATTTTACTGATTAATATATGAATCTAATTATATATTATTAATCAGAGAAATTATAACCACTTTGGAAATTAGAGTTAATTATTACACATTTTAGAATTACATGATTATAGAAGCAACAAACTAATAGGGTAAATACCTTCCAATGACTTAATGTTAACTGGTCGAGGCTTTTCAAAACCATACAGTGGATTCCTGTTCAACAGGAGGTTATTAAAAAAAAACTCATAAAGGATACCACCATGGTAAAAGAAACTGTTCAAAATTATAGTGTCATGACAAATATAAAAATGATCATAATATCTCTTTCAATATCTCAATGGATTATGAATGTATATATGCTGTTTGTCAACTATAGGTTCATAATCATCCATCTTCTTTTTTTTTTTTTTTCTGGAAGTAGAAATTTAGAAAAAAAAAAAAAAAAAAAAGATTTAAGAACACCCTGTCGAAACTTTGTCTTAAGAAAGAAATTTGATATACAGGTTAGAACAAGCGTTGAAAAAATTACGTTTTGAAAAAACGAAACAAAGGAAAATTTTTGAGCAATTATATTAAAATGATATGGACGCAATTGTATATAAATGTAATTTTAAACGACTAGAATTCTTCTGAATGTCAAGGGGAAGTTTTTAAAAATTGTAAGTAAAGTTTTTGATACCTATAATTTAATAAAGAAAATATGAAGACATCTTGAACTATTCCAACAGGCCAAGAATTTTTAATTCTAGGATGGAATAAAGCAATCCGAACTGAATAGATTTAAAGTAAAACAGTCGTAGAAATGATTACTAGTTTCCTATTTACATGATTTTTTGGGGGTTTTCCCATTCTTTTTTTTCGCACTATAGATCTACATTCAATATGATGATAGTTATTTGTGTGACTTCCTAAAGACATTCATTATAATAGACATTCTGCCTAGAGCTACATTAATAACTTACAATATAGCTTTTTAAACGAAAATATGTCCAAAAATATTTGCCCAAATTGTAGAAGGGGTGATAGAAACAGTTGAAATAAGCTTTTTTTTTTTTTTTTTGCCGTAAAATACTTATCTGGAAAATGGTTGAAAATGCTTTGTAAAGGGTGCAAGCCTTATAAGCAGATATCTATCTACTTGTAAGGAAGTAAGCGAGCTTCGACAGTGATTCTCGACCAGACAACTGTCTGAAATTTTTGAAAATACGCGAACTTCCATGAACCAATGATATGAAGCTTTTATTAGTGCTGATAGCCTCTCAAGCATCTAATGTAAAAATAAAACTCATTGAAAATCTATTAAATTTGATTCTATTTTACTTGATATTCCCATCAGAGAGGAATTTTCGGAAGTAACTGTTCAGCTTCAGCAAGATAAGCCTGGAAAAATCCAGCGAATTCTAACCTGAGTTCTCCTGCATGCTATCTGCTACCATTTGTTTGCAAATAGCTCCTCCTGAACAGCGCTACGGAGAAACCCCAAGTCGGAGAAGAGTTGAGACTACAAATGTCTTTAGGACTACAAATGTCCCAGAAGAAGTAAAAAGGAAATTCTTATAAACTTATTTTATGTTGAAGAATAGGTATTAATAAGTACGAGAAAAGTGCGTATTAATAAGCACGAGTTAGTCCTGAAAGAATCCCAACCAACTCCCTTGAGTGCTTAAAATTCAAAAAGGCCTACAAGTTACCACTGAAAATTACGTGCAGTTTAACCAGAGAGAGTGCATTGTTCGAGTATTACTTTCAAGAGAGAGGAGTATCAAAATTTAAGGAACTATGCGAAGTAATTGCTTCCGATGAAATCTTAGCATTCCTTGTCAGATAATTAATGAGGCACATCAGCATCAATCAAGGGGAAAGTATGGTTCAAGCCTCAGCCACTGGAAGGTAATTAGATCTGTACAGAGCTTCAAAGAGTGAAATAAATAATGGTACCAATTATGGTACATTTAAAAAAAAAAAAAAAAATAATAATAATAATCGTGAAAATGACGTTTTAAAATTATCGCTAAACTGTTTCTTTCTGAAACTATCAAAGCTTCAAATTGCATATTTTGTGAACAAATTCATCCTCTTTACAAATGCGCCAGTTATAAAAGCCTTTCAGTGAATAACAGAATTAAGGTTATTAAAAACAATCTGTTTTAACTGCATTTCCTCGAATCATAGAGTAAAGAATTGTAAATCAAGATGGAATGTGGAAAGAAGCATCACGTTATCCTCCATTTCAATCAGAGGCCAATAAACAAGAGTAGAAAGAAAGAAGTAAAGGAAAGTGAACTTTCTTCCTCGACAAGTGAGTTTATGCCAAATATGAGTCATGAAAATAGTCTCATAACCACAATTTATACTTCAAGACGAAATAAAAATTTATTGAGTACAGTCATCTGTTTCATTTCTAACGAGACAGGAGATTTATTTCCAATCAAAACTTTGCTGCATTCCAGAAGTATGTGCATTTTGTTTTTTTTAACTAAAAAATATGCAGACAGACTGTAGTTGAAGAGGGAGAAAATAAATATAACTGCTTCGTGTTTGAACAATTCTCAATTTACGATTAAATCAAAAGTTGCTGCATATATTAGCAATAAAGAAAGAAGTTTCACTCATGAATTGGATTTTTTAGTAGTTTCAAAGATCACAGTAGATTTCATTCCATGGAATAAATTAGAAATAAATAAAGCGAAGATGATTTGTGAAATATTAATTTGGCTGACAAAAGATTTAATATTCCTGGGCGCATTCAAATGCCATTGAGAGCAGAAGTATTTTATGATTTTCTTAAACCATGTTAATTTAGGATGGAAAATTAGAATCTTATTTTTCAAAATACTGTGTTTGGATTTGTGGTGTCCGAATACATCACGGCAGAAAATGTAAACAAAGAACATTGTAGATTCTCCATAAATAACCTTGATTGTACAAAAAGAAAGTTCTGGGAAATCAAAGCATTGGAACCTTATACAATAAAGAATAGTGAAGCTGATATTTGTGAAGAACATTTTCCGAAAAAAAAATAAGAGAGATGAGTTGGGAAGATATACAGTAACTATTCCTCTTAAAGAAGATTCTCCATGTTTGGGAAAATCTAAACAAGTTGCTCGTCAGAGATTGAATTCCTTATTGAAAAGACTCAGTAGGATACGGGGTATTTGAAATTATATAAAGACTTTTTAAATGAATACAGAGATTTAGGCCACATGAGTGAGAGAGATGAGAATATAGAACCGGTGGTAACCTATTACTTGCCTCATCAAGGGTTCTATAGGCCTCAAAAGAGTATCATAAAATTGACGACTGTGTTCAGTACCTTAACTATGACCCTCAGTCGAAAGTCTTTAAACTCCATTCAGTACAACGGTGGAGTCGTTCAAAGTGAGCTTTTCTCATTGCTAAACACAGTCCGTAAACATGTTTTTGCATTCACTGCTTGGTTTGGTTCCTCGCTCTACGGTCATCTTGTGCTCACTTTAGGCTAAATAGACCGGGACCTACAGTTTAAAGTGGATTCCGAACCACTACAAACATCCATAGCACCGCCGGGACTTGAACCCGAAACCTGTGGTACGAGCGCCAGAGCGCTAGCCACTCGACCATTCAGTTGCATTCACTGCAGACATTCGTCAAATGTATCGAATTAAAAACATTGACAAGAACCAAAGAAACCTCCAGTGAATTTTTTTGGAAGGAAAACGTAAATGAGTTAGTAAAAGTGTTCCAACTCAATACTGTTACTTACGGTATAGTCAGTGCTCCATATTTAGCAACGAAAACGCTAAAACAAATTTCCAGTGATGAAGAAAAGAACTTCCCTATTGGTGCATCTGTACTATGTAATGACATTAATGTTGACGATGCACTAAGTGGACCTAACATACTAGAAGAACCCAAAAGACATTCAACAACAACAATCGATATTTTAAAGAATGCTAAAATGTCCTTGCACAAGTGATGTTGGAATACTTCAGAACTGATTCCTAACACTGAAAAAGAATACTAAATCTCAACAACGAATGAAGTTAAAATTTGGGGAATTTCTTGGAGAGCTTATATTGACTATTTTGCCTTCAAGGTAGAAGTAGAGCATTTTGCAAATCTCTCTAAAGAGTAATGGACTCTTTGCTCCACTTGGATTACTGGGTCCAGTGACAACTAAAGCAAAAATTTGCATGCAACAATTGGGCTATTGAAGATTGATTGGAGAGAATTACTTCCCGCAAAAGAAAAAGAATGGCAAAACTTTGTACAGTCTTTGATAAAATGCAACGCTGAGTGCTTTGAGCGCTGTATTGTAATTGAATTCCGGCCATTTTTTTATCTGCAGATCCATCAATGCTATACCCGAACGTAATGTGACGAATATAAATGATAATCGATTGAGTCGCTGACAGAACAAATAAGGTTATTCAAACTGTTTGGAAAAAAAAAAATGGAGAACTGATTATTTAAATACGTTCCAACAAAGATCTAAATGGATGGCTTGAAAAGATAATATTTCTATAGGTTCCATGGTAATTATGAAAGAAGATTTTTACCAATTTGTAAGTGGTCTTTAGCTAGAGTTGTGGAAGTCTATTATGGTTCTGATAACAAGTGGAATCCGGAAAACTCCTACGAGGCAACCTGATTATCGATGCGAGACGTTTTTATGCATATTGTCACAATCGCCATCATGTCTCTTCTTTTCTGAAAGCAGTGACTATACAACAATGCCGCCCTCCTGCCTTTGCTCCAATTCGAGTAAATCATTGTACAAATGAAACACTTTATTTATGCTGATGCTAAGTTAAATGTTTAATCAGAATTTAATAATTATTTATAGAAAAGAAAACCACTATTTTTAGAAAAAACAAGTGATATAAAAAAAAAAAATTTTTTAAAGTCAATTCTAAATATTTTCATTCATTTTTTTTAGTTTATCTGGCGCCATCTATTGGTAGATATATGCAACTTAAATCTAAAAAAAAAAAATTTAATTTAATTAATTAAATTTAATTACTGAATTAATATTTGAAAAACTGTATTAACATCAAGTGTTATCCCCTACAAGTTCAAAAAAAAAATGTATTTGAGCTTGAGTGGATGAATAAAAAGTATTTTATGAACGATAGAAAATTTGAACAAGATATATATAGGGTAGAGTGTGAGCTAATAGAAGGAATTGAAAAAAATGCACATTAAAAAAAAACAAATGCAAGCTCCTTTCGTAATTAAAGGGAAATTTTACCCGATTTCAATTTGGAATTGTTTTAATTAATTCTATAACAAAGACGCAATGAAGACCGAAGAAATTCCAAACTTTGACATTAAATATTTTGTTCATTTTTTACTAAATATAACTATAGGGAACGGTGGAGGGGAAAGGGGGTACGTACACACATATACTCCATAAATACATACACATACCTACATACATACATACATATGCATAAACACTGATATAAATACATAATATACACACATTTATATATAAGCACATACATGCGCATACACAAACATAAAAATTTATGTATGCATATCTGTATACAATAGCACGCACAAATTTACATTTCCTATTATATACCACATCATAAGCAGAAACCTACAAGTATGTATACTCACAAATAAACATACAAACGAACATATATTCACATATATAAACATTCACTCATGCATTTATATTCATCTATCTATCTATATATGCGTAAACAAGCACATATTGACACAAGGGCATACATACATATACACGCACTAACAAACACATATAAATACTCATTCTCATATATGTACACACGGATAGGCGCGCACATGCATACATAAATAAATGTCTACTTGAGGGTGTACACATAATAATGATTACTGAAAAAATATTTAGATTAAACATATATTTAAGCATACGTAAAATATATATTTAAACATAGATCTTTATTAATACCAGCACATATAGAGGTATATTATGCGTACTTTCATATACCGGTACTAATAGAGATATACATATTTAAATGTAAATATGCATATAAAATTTATAAACATACATATGTACAAGTACTAACATATAAATAAAATCCTAATTTTGAGAAGAGTTAATTTGCTTTGCAAAAATGTTTGTTTGGACTGTCAAACCTGTATATGTATATTCTATTCCTAAGATATTTTTTTCTAAAAACATATTCCATCTTAAAAATTTGATTAGCAATTGGTTGTTGCTGCGAAAGAGATAATTTAAATTTTAAAAAAATTATAAAATCATTCTATTAATCACTTTTGCGCTTAGCTACAATAAAAATCGAACTAAATACTAAAACACTCATTAAATTAATGTACTATTACGCATCATATCTATATATATGAGTGATTAATTAAAATATATATAAGTTTTTTCATTTAATTGTATCTTTGTATACTGCCTTCATAAGTTTGTGCATCTTGTAATACGAACATTTTAATGTAGGCTACCGACAGTTGTAAACCTCGCCAATTGTTCCATATTTCCCCAACTAGTGAAACTGGTATCAAAATGAAGAAAACTTTTTTTTTTTCACGTAATCAAATAAAAAAATTTTTGATAAGAATAGTTTTCTTATTAAACATGTCATACATTGTTAAAGAAAATGCATCCAATTAATTTTGAAAGGCTAATTGCTTGAAATAATTGATAACATGCCTTTATAAGTCATATTATTAAAATCGCTACATCTACTCTTGTTTCCATAGACAATATGATCTGAATAACGTTGGAATGCTACTCAGTTTTGATAAGTGTTATCTTGTGCCTGCCCCGTTCTTACACAAATAGGACAATGGCAATTATTTACCATTGCAGACGTAATTTAATTCCTTTGTGCAACATCATTTTCTTGGTCACAGATTGGAGAATTGCAGTTGTTTCCGTTAGCACTACTGTGCCCAAAAAGTAAGACCAATTTTTTTCGAAAACTCTTTATTTATTCTTCCAAATTTATTTCATCGCCTTCAAAGTGATCCCCTCCGGACACAATGCACTTATGCAACTTTTTTTTCCTATCCTCAATGCATGCTAAAGAGTCATCGGCAGAGAAGGCTTTCAAAGCGCGCGGCGATTTACATTGAATCTGTTCAATCAACTCAAAACGGTGTCCCCGGAGTGGTATTTTGAGTTTAGGGAATAGCCAGAAGTCGCACGTAATGTAATATAACGGTACGAATACGGTGGTTGTGGAACAATATGAGTTTCATTTTTGGCGAAAAAGTCACGAAGAATCAATGCAGTGTGAGCTGGCGCATTCAGTGTTTTCGGTACCAATCGAGATTTGATGCTTTTGAGGCCCAAAATGGAATTGACCGATCCTTTTGAAATTCCAACATCATCAGGAAGTTTTCTTATTGTAAATCGATGGTTTGCAAGCACCAAATCTTTAATTTTTGGACATGAGCTTCGTCGGTTGATGTTGATGATCGACCAGAGGGCTCTTCGCCTTCAACGCGTTCTCTGGCTTCTTTGAACTGTTTATACCACTTCTAAATATTTCTTTCCATTATAGGAATGCTCACCGAATGTGTTCTGCAACATTCTCTACGTTTCGCAAACAAAATTTAATGCAAGTTCTTTGCTCAATTAATTCAGAGATTTCAAAAATCGCCGGGATCAGTTTTAGCGTCTCACAAAAACCAAGCGTAACTCAAATACTAATGAATATTTTGACGTCAAATTTCACACAGATGTCAGGAGAGTGCCAGCAACCTAAAAAAAAAGAAAACAAAAACCCCGGGAATTTTAAAGTGAAAATTGGTTTTACTTTTTGGAAACAACCTGAAAAAAAGAAAACAAAAAACCATTTGGTGAATTTTAAATTGAAAATTGATATTATATTTTTTATATTTTTGGAAACATTCATTTTTTGGAAATAGATTTCAAGTTCTGAAGAACTAAATGTATAGTACTTGAGCTTTTCCAAAACGTTAAAACATTTGTTGATGTTAAGTCCAATTTTTTATGGTTTAGAAAGCTTTTTCCAGATACTGGGAAGCAAGAGACCTTCTAAATTGTTTGGAGACTTGATCCTGTTTTAATGTTTTAACTTCAATCTGATCCAATTCTTATCTATTTAAGTTCTTTTTGTATAATTCTTCTATGTTTTTGTGTGTGTGATCTATTGAATTTTTATGGTTTACTGGATCTGTGTATGGCATAAAGATAACTGTCTCTGTATTGCCAGCTGCATTAGAAATAAAAAAAACAACCTTTCCAAGAAATTAAAACTTTCGAAAATTATTTGGACGTTCAAATTAAAATTTTTTTACAAAATAAAGTATATTATTTTAAGTTAATTTTAAAAGAAAAGTAATGTTATGCTTAATGTGCAATTAACGAAAAAAAACTTTCATTTATTATAGATGAGCTATAAAGACCAAGATCGATCAACGAGGATAGAATTTGGAACTTTATAACAATTTGCAATGCCGTGAAAAGAAATTTTAGTTTCAAATTATTATTGTGAAAAATCCTACAATAACATAAAAAAAATAACAGATGTCCAGATATTTTCACATATATTTACGTATTTATTGTACACTTGGTCAAAACCCAAAATGCAAAGGATTGTGTTCGTCTTAGTCAATCAGAAAGCTGTTTATTCGCACACAAAGCCGTTACAGGAAAACTAGAAAAATCTATTTGTAACAGGGTTAATATTTATTTCTCATAGTTATTTTAATTTTCAATTTCATGTATAATTTTCATCTTTCATGTATTTAATTACTTACAAAAAAAAATTTATCCGTTTTAGACTTTCCAACGGAGGCCTGTAACGTCTTTGCCTATACTAGACCTATAACGGCTTCAAGAAGAGGGCCACTTTCAGGTTCATGGGAACACTTTAAATTTTTTTACAAACATTATATATTTATACTATTAACAAAGAAATGAAAATTAAGTATATAAATTAGATATACAAAGTTCACTTCAAAGTCGGAGAGTTCTTGAGTCTACGCCGAATCTAATTGGTCTGAGGCAGACCTTAATTATGATACAAGAAACCACAAGAGACTCACTTTGAAAGCAGGCTTAAACTCCGGCCTGTTCAGTCACATCAGAGAAAAGATAACACTTCTTATCGACTCGTAACAGAACTCTCCTTTTTCTTCTCCAACAACCTCTCTTTAAAAAAATCCGTCAAGAGAAGGGGGATTAGCTTTCTCATATCTCACAAGGAATAGACCCTTTCTCTGCCCATGGTCTATCACCAGTCCCGATGCAACAATTCATGGTGTAGTCTACATCTCATCAGTAATCGTTTTGATCTGTGAAGATCGAACAGACAATCGCTAATTTCATGAGGTCTCATTATCCATGACACTGATTATCGGCTATCAGATTTGAGTGACAGGTTGTTCTCATTAATACAAAACACTAATTGCATGTAATATAAGTACTCACAACACTGCTTATCGAATGTCAAATTTGAGTGATAGGTTGTTATTATATACTTGTTACAGAGTATACATTAATATATCCTCAGAACGAAATGCTACAACTCTTCCGTGGGAGAAATGCTATAGGCCTGATGGCCGAGTGACAAACGCTCAGAGCAGAATTCGTATCAGTTCAGTATCAGTGGTGACATGAATGTTTTGGAATCCAGGATGGTGGTTCTGAATCCACTTTAAACAGTAGGACCTGGTTTAATATGACTGTAGAGCTGACAATCCTACACCTTAAAAAGAAAACATCTAATGTCTCAAAATCTGAAAGTAGGTAGACGGCTTTGGCGCACCATGGGGCTGTTGTGCCAATGAAGAAGACTTACTAACGACAGAATCGCAGTTTCATGATTGATTCAGTGGCAAAAGTTTCTCAAAGATCAGTGTGGGATAATCAAGCGTTCGTCATGCGATCAGTTTTTGAAAATGTATGCTATATGCGGAAATTACCTCTAAAATTTACAAATGATCGTATAATAATTTTGATTCTGTTGTAACAGTAAACTTCTGGTGAGCACAAAGTTAATTTTTCTCCCGCATAATATTTTTAATAGAACAGTAAAATATTTGTAGTTTATTCAGCATGTGAAAAATTTTGTGCGTGTTTATTTACTTCTCACCACTAAAGATGTACTGTAATAGCCCCGTAACATGAAAGGGTCACTATTATTTATATATTTTTAAACTATATATATATATATATATATCTTTCTAATTTTCATAGCTGTGGTGGACAGTTCACTATGGCTGGGATATTAAATCAAGGAATTGCTCTATAAGTTATTCTAAATAATGGCCCAACCATGTTAATTCGCCATCCGTCTTTAAAAATATGAATTATAGATTCATTACATTTTTTTTTTTTTTTACGAAACCGTCTATCAATTTCTATTTAACTACTAATGAAAAAAACCACCGAAAAGAAAAAGATATGCATCGTTTTACCACCAATTTGAATCCCACTCAACAACAATATAAAAAATATATATTTGAAAAAACCGTATTAACACCAAGTGTCATGCAACGCTACAAGTTCAAAAAAAAAAAAAAAAATGTATTTGAATTTGAGTGGATTAATAAAAAGTATTTTATTAACGATTGAAAATTTGAACAAGATATATATAGAGAAAGTGTGACCTAATAGTAGGAATTTAAAAAATAAGACATGCTAGAAAGGTTGTTTGGTTTTTGCCACTCTACGATCATTTTGTGCACACTTTAGGCTAATTAGACTGGATTCCGAACAACTAGCAAACATTCATGCCACAGCCAGGATTCGAACCTGAAGACGTGTTAATATTCACTTAGAAGGGTGTTAATATTCACTCTTCAAAACCTTTGCCAGATAAGAGCATGCTTTCTTCGAGCGGAGAATTTCATCTGCAAATCATCATAGATAACCTTACTTTTGGCATGAATCGGCACTGTCGAACATTTATAAGGAGAGGTAATCGCATTTTGAACAGTCAAAACTCCATCAATTAATTTGTTTACCTTTAAAAATCCTACTTATGGGCTACCCTATGTCATTATATTTAGCGAGCCTTTTCTTTGTATACTTCTAGCGTAGTGTTTCTTATGCTACTCCATGATTTACGAAAGTTTCTTCTTCATTGGCGCAAAAGCCCTACGGTGGGTCAAGATCGCTTGATTGCTGGCAGATTTCGAGACAGATGTTTTCCTTTTTTAAGGAATAGGGTGGTCAATGCTACGCCCAACGCTCTATAGTCATTAGACTGGGAGTTAAAGTGGATTCCGAACCATTACAAACATCCATGGCACCGCCGGTATTCGAACCCGAAACCTATAGCCAGGGTCGGATTTTCCTCTAGGCTAACTAGGTTTCAACCTAGGGGCCTCAAGATCAAGTGGGCCTACATTCAAATTGTTAGCAAAATTAGAATTACACTATTCTAAAAACAGTAAACACTAAAACGAAAATAAGGAGAAATTCTACACATATGACTAATAAACAAACATAAAAATGTATTGGCTAAGATCAACGCGATCGGCTCATTGGGTCTGTTTGTATATGCTAGATTGCACCAAAGTATAGTTCATACGTTCACTGATTGCTTCATTGAATGCACGCCTTATTACTAAGCTCTGGTTAGGGGCCTGAATGGCCGAGTGGCTAGCGCTCTGGCGCTCGGTACCACAGGTTTTCGGGTTGAATCCCGGCGGTGCCATGGATGTTTTAGTGGTTCGGAATCCACTTTAAACCGTAGGTCCCGGTCTAACACGATCGTAGAGCGTTGTGGAGAGTGACATTAAATAAGGAAAAAACTGTTCATATATATTGTGATTAGGGGATTATAGTCTTTGTTGCTTCACATTCCCATATACCACTTCATTGATATTATTAGCTCTGGTTGCATAAATAAAAATTTGGAATAGACCTATTGATATTATTATGAAATAAATTTATCCGAATTGAATTTGCTTTAATCTTCAATGTATTGAATATATTTAATTTAATTTGATAGAAAATATAATTTTTTTTTGCATATTTTATTTTCGTAGTCAAAGATATTTATTATTTGAATTTTTGTTTCTTTGTAAATGTTGTGTGTTATGTTTGATTACTTATTGTTAAAAGTACTACATATAGTGCTGAGAATAAATGTTCTTGACTTTTTTTATTTATTATCCATGCAACATTTTCATAAAGATTAGTACCAATCACAACATATTTAATTTAACATATTGATATATATCACAGTAGTGGTGTATTTTATTATCTCTCATGTAATTTACAAACTTAAAAATGGGAGGTGAAAGGGCCTCATAAGAGGATTAGCATAGGGCCTCTTTTCATCTAAATCCGGCCCTGCCTATGGAACCGAGCGCCAGACATTCTGCCATCAGGCCCTATGAAAGTTTCACTAATTTTAAATAAATAGTGTTTGTATGATGCACTTTTTTTCACTTTTAACCACAAGAAAAACATTCTACTTCCATTCATAAAACATACACAATATGTTTCATGGTATCTAATTTAATTTCTTTTTAAAATGCATCATCTAGTTTAACTTTTGTTTTTGTATGAATTATTGACAGCAATTTATAATTCTGTTTTGTATGATCAATTTATATCCTCGCGACTCCTTTAATTCAGCTGTTTTTTTTTTTTTTTTTTTTTTTTTTTTTTATCAAATCAGTGTTTTTTGGCATCAATTATCATTTTTCAAATTAGCAAGCACATTTCTTATGGCCAAATCGCAAAATAGGGATGTTGGATTTTGGTGAATTTTTTTATAAGCAATGTTGCAGAATTTTTTTTTCTTTAATTTTGAGATTCTCATAGATGCAATACTAGTCGAAAAATTTCATAATTAAATAAACATAAATTTTTAAAAGTTTAAAAATTTTATATATATATATATTTTTTACCAAACTGTCACTACTTGTAGAAAATATAAGGTACCTTTTACATAACATAGTTAAAAAAAATTTCGTGTATCGATAATGTAATCGTTTTGGCAACATTTTATAATTAGCATAAAAATAAAAAAATATTTTTTTCACTTTTATTTCCCTTGAACCTTATGTGCTAATTAAATACCTAACAGAATAGTAAAAAATATTGCGATCAAAAAAACAAAACTCGGGCAGTTGGCAGTGATAAGTCGTCAAATGTGGTAACCCAGGTTTCATGATTGTTTGCAATTCACTTGACTTACAGTTTCAACAGGTTACTTGGCGGACTTCGAAGAAAAGAATTTTTGACGCCAAATCCCAACGCCACATGTTCTGTGATTTTACCGTTTTTATTTATTCTTTAAAGAGATTCTCATATTTTCAAGGCTAATTTAAAAACGTCTCTTTCAATTCGGTGTACAATTGCTAAGTGCTGATTTCGCCTTATCGAAATAAAAAATTACCTTTTAATACAGCATAGAATTTTACTTTAATAACAATCGAGCTTTCAAGCATCAATAAACATGGCATTACAAAGTTTTGTAGAAAAAAAAAAAAAATATTAATAATAACACCAGTTTTTACATTAAGATATTCACAACAAAGCTTTTGTTCAGAGTAAGTTTTTTGTTTGTAAGTTTTGCTTCAGATTTTTTATAGTAGTGTTAGTTACTATAAAAATCTGAAGCAAAACTTACAATATGTTAAAATTATAAGACCACTCGAAATTCCATTCTTTCTCATTTCTCAACAAAGACAGCATTTAATATGACTATGCCAAAAAAGGTGTATGAAATGAAACACTTTTGCTTAGAAAGAAAAAAAAAATAGATTGAAGATATTTTTCGTACAAACAATTTTCTGAAATCATGTATTGCATAATTATAACAGTTTTTATTTAATTAATTAAAAGAGTTTTATTTAATTTCAAAGTTTAACTGCAATTTAAACAATCTGAAAAGATCAAAGAAAAATAGTCTATATATTATTTTATTTTATGTAGATGCTTAAAATAATTATTCAAAAAATTATTGTTGAACTATTATAAACCAAAATATGAACTACAATAAAAACTATTTACCATCATTGAAACTATTTTCATACTTTAATAATATATTAGAGATCATGATGCAAGATATTTGAGAAGATTATTGTCTTCTCTCTTTGTAGAATTTGGATAGGTGGCTCTTTGAATTATTTTCGACATGATGAAAATATGGGCTTAATCACTCAGTAACGATGACATTTTCTGGGTGTTTTATTTATTATTAAATAAAAACAAATAGAATGTAACGATAGAAAAATATATTTAATTATTTTGATTACATTTCACTATTTTGATATTGCTCTCTCATATATTTAAATGAATGACGATATACAAATTAACGCTAAATACAGCAACTTTAAAATAATCCTTTTATAGAATTCTCCTGCCTCCCCCCTCTCCCCAAAAGGAAGCATATTAATTTCAATATAAAAATTAGCAAACAAATTTTATTATATAAAAATAATAAATGGTACAAGACAAGTATCCCTACTGAAATCATAAATTAAAACATGAAAAGTTATTTTAAACATTTATAACATTAATATAAAATTCACACTAAATGAATAAGAATAGTGCTTCTTATACTAAAGAGACAGTAAATATTTAACAAAAAGTAAATCATGACAATTAAGCTCTCTTCTGACAAGAAAATAAGGCATTTCCACATACTTCTTCTTTGTTGGTGAAGTTAAGTCAAAAATACATTCTAAAGAAATTCAACTGCATATAGGACTTTATGCAGTTGAATGAGTTGAGTTACTATTTTTTTCATAAATGCTAATTTCGAAAATGCAAAAGATTTTATATCACATTGTTTTATAATTAAATAAATAAATAAAAATAATTTAAAAAATGATTAAATACAAAATGCAGAATAGTTTTATCTAAATAATTATTAATATTTACAATTTTTATACCCTGACAACTTAGAAACAGCTTTAACTTTATACATCCTGATTATATGTAATATACAATAAAATTACAAATCTTTTTTTAATATTTCTTTGATTATAAATGCTATTAAATTTTGGTTCATTTTTTAAAAATTATTACAGCCCAAAATTTACATTAACACAAATTTTTCTAATAACAATTACTAATTTTAACATAGTAATTTTTTACTCAGACACTGATACTTGGGCAACTTAAGATTCTCAGATCTGTTTCATTCATCATATTGACTTAGAACTAAGTAATGTTGCAAATAGATAACCATAAATATAAAAAAAATATTTTTTTTCTTAATCATTACTAAGTGATAATTTTTACAAAGGCACCAGTCATTTTAGATCCATAACGTCCAGCCCAAAATTGGAGGTCATGACCAGAGTCTTGGAAGGATACATATCGAATATTACCAACATTTTCGAAGGTGCGTGTGAACTATAAATAAAACATCATGTTAATAAACATAATTTTTATTTCACTGAATAGAACTAAATGAATTTTCTTTAGATTTTATTTGAAATAAAATATACAAATAAAAAGAACAAAATTAATTTTAAACATTTAATTAATTGTACTGTAGTTCCAGCTACTACATTTTTCAAATGGGGCTTTCATTTTTTCTTAACGTTCTTATTGTGGCTTCTCTCATAGAATATACTTTAGCCCCTTTTGTTATTCCTTCTCTATTATGTGATCGAAAATTTCCATTTTGGTTTCTAAGATATTTTTCTTTTTAACTTTTCATTCTTTCAGTATGGTGTTAAAGCTAATAAGATTTTAGGCAAATATAAAAATACTACAAAACTATAATTGTTCACGATCATTTTCATCCACTTTCCCTTTTAGTCGATTATCTCAAAACAGATTTTAATTAAATTATGCATAAACATAGGTTGATAAAATAAAAAAAACCTGTAATAATAAAATAACCACACAACAGTTATACATCAGACTATTCAGCATTAGTTCTAAAAAGAGAGCTTGCAATATTAAACAGAAAACTGGGTTTGCAAGCAGCATGGTCTTTGCTTATAGTTATGCAGTTTTCATTGTGTTATTAATTAATACTTGAAATCAGGTAGCTTACGAAATCCTGAGGAAGTTAGTCCTACTCCTCTTAAAACATTTTTAAATTTCGAGGCTTAGATTTTCTCAGAAGTGGAAGGCGAAATGTAATTGCCATTCAAGAGCTTCCTAGATGATTAAGTCTAGAGATCTGACTGACCAATCTAGTGAATATTCTCCAGAAATTCATCGATTCATTATTCTCTGTAGAATGCTAAATGAGCTCTACTATGAGTAACAGAGTGCAGGATACGAACAGGAGTTGGAGACTATTGCCAAACCTCGAAGTGTTAGCAACTTTTATTTCTTTCCTCAACAAACAAAAATGTTAACTATAAAAAAGATACTCCTTTTAGATATCAGCACACACACACACACATGAAAAAAAATTATTAAAAGGCTTAAATATTTATTGAATTTAAAAATGAAATTTACACATAGAAACAACCTCATTTTAATCCTTTTGCAAAATATACAATTACTTCAGGGAAATAATTAGTTAAAATGTACAGGAAAATAAGAACATTTACATAAAACAATAATCATTCCTTTTTCCACCTTCACAATAAAAAAAAAAAAAAATGAAACAAAAACTAAGCAAATTTAACAATCCTGAATATGATTAATAAATACTAAATACTAAACTTCAAAAAAATTTCATGAGATTTATTTCAACTCAAAAATATTCTTTTATATTTATTTTTCAAAATCTGAAAAATATTATATTTAATAAACTATATAGTATTAAGAGGAATATTTGAATGCTCCTTTTATGTTGAAATCTCATAAAGTTTTTATTTATTTTTACTTTTTTCCTTGGAATTATAATAAAAATGACAGACAAGTAAAACCTTTTGTGAGGAAATGTTATCATGGATATGTTAGCATGGAAATAAATATAATTTTTTAAGAAATTAAATCAAGCTATGAATTAATTCTTTATGAAAAAGAAACTGTTTCCTCATCTGAATGGAAAATGATAACTTGTTTAATAGCATTAAATATAAATGCTAAATAAAAGTAACAATAGTTAATAATGATAATAGATAATTAAGAATAGTGTTAAATTTGAAAGCACCCGCAGAAGAAGAAAAAGAAAAACAAACTGCAGAGAAAAAAAAAAATGCACTACAAACATTTAGCTTAATTATAATATTTTTTAAAATGACTGAAAACTATTACTAAAATAGGTTACCTAGTTAGACTGAAAAATTATTTTATGTACCGTAAACTAGGGATTAATTGAAACATTAATCAAATTTGTGTGACATGCAAATTAGATTAATTTTTTCAATATTATAATGCAAATTATTTTCATTCCACTTTTTATAAATAAGAGTCACCTAACAGAAGCATATTCATGCATTTAATTTTTGTAAACTGAGTCTTATTAGTTTTGCACGTTCTTGCTAATTTTTATAATTATCTTCTTTAGGTGGAAAATATTTTTATAGTTAAAAATTATAAAATTCACATAACGTGTTGGTTTTTTCAAACTACTATTATTTCTTAAATGATTATATTCTGACAGAAATATGCAGAATTTAATGAATAACTGTATATAATATTTTAAGTATATATATAAACTTCTATATTTATTGTATATTTATACTTCTATATTTATACTAACAGACAATTTTAAAAATCATACTTTTTACATTTCAATAACTTCACACACATGGAATATTTATTAAAAAGTTAAAATTTTTTAAGATCAACCTAGTGAAGCTAAACTCTCTTCTAAAAAATATTGATGCTGAAATTTTTAAAAACATGATTAATTTAAAAAAAAAAAAAACAAAAGATTAATCTTGTTAAAAACTTCTACAGCCTTAAAAATAGATGTAATGTATGATTGTAGTAAAAATTGTATTTATTTTAAATACATTGCTAATTAAAATAAATGTTTTAATAAACACTTGTAAAATGAGAACAATTTTAATCATCACAACATAATTATCTTAGAGCTAAATTAATAATTTAATCATCACTTACCAAATGCCACTCTTTACCAGTCCATTGTGGCTCTCTGTATTGAAAATCACATACATGATTCAAATCTTCAGATTCTTTATATGCCTCATCGAACAATTGGACATGTAAGTGGTAATTAGATGCACAATCAAAACGAGCAGCATGCCTAATTAACAAGGGAAAATATTTGAAATTCGGAATACACCAGAGTTAAATTTTGTACTAGCAAAATTAGAAATATATTATAGTGCCCTTTGCTAGTTAAAATTGTTTTTTCATGTTTATCATATTTCTTATATATTTTTATTTAATTATCAAAATGAAAGTATACAAAACTGTTCAAATGTATAGTAATGAATGTAAATATAGTCAAAGTTTTGATTTTACTATTTTCCAATAAAAAGGGTTTACACAATTATTTCTATATGCTGTATCATAGAAAGGATATCTTAAATTTTTTTAGTAGAAAATAATTTAACCCATCTTAGGATCAAAAAATAAAATACAACTTGGCAAAATAAGATTATTATACTGAATTATATTTTAGCAGTATGTAGACAAATGCTTTTATTTTTATAATAACAAAAAAAAAAAAAAAAAAAAAAAAAAATTGGCATGATGAATCGTATTGAATAAAATTTTTTGTTATTTCATTTATTCTTGTTATTTTGCATAAATTATTGGATACCAATTTAACCATGAAATAAAATGTATTACTAAAGAAATATGATACAATTTGTGAAACATCTGCAAGACAATTTAGTCAAGCTTATTATAATACAACAATATATACATTTCATACATATTAAAATTAAATAAAATTGGCATAGGAAAATTATTTTTATACTATATATATATACTATTTTTAGTAGCGTGACAAATATTCTGACTAATTCAGTAACTATAGAATTAAAAAATACTTTTTTATTTAAAAAAATATGAACTCTTTTAATAAAATGTAGTTTATTTAATTAAATAACAGTCACTTATGTCATACATTGAAATGCAATTTAAATAATGCTTCTTTATTAGATTTGTCAAACTCATCAATATGCATGTATGAACATATTACTTTAATTGCCGGTTATTTTAAGCATAATCATGTTAATTCTGAATTCTAATTAGTCAAAATTTGCATTAAAAATGGTCTTTTAAAGGAAAAATTTTTTTTTTTTAAATTTTAAATACTGTTTTATATCCTGCTTATTAGGTTTAATTTAAGATTTCAAATTGTTTAAATATTTTTTTTATTTGCCTTCTTATATGATCTTTTTTATTTTAAGTTTTTGCTAAATATCAGATTTTAACACAGAATACAGTGAATTTCAATGAAATCCATCAATTTATAACAGAATATTTAAAATATAATTTTAAAATTATAAATGATTTTTGATTTGATTTTGTAAATAAATAAAAGATTTATAATTCTTAGAGTAGACAGACCAATCCAATATAGATACCAAATCTATAGACCTCTTTCTTGCATCTACACATTCCATCACAATATGTCTTTCCTCAAAAAAATGTAGAACTAAAATATTCCTTCCTGTGTATGCCAATGTATCGTAATTTTGTGTGTTTTATAAGCTAACAATAAATCTATTTAAATCTATATTAACAGAACTGTAATTGGATTAAGGCACCATGGAATAAGTATATTGTTTTCTTCCAATATATAAAAGAATTGCTAAGTATCTATGCATCTCAGGTAGGCTGTATGATTCTTCTATTTTTTCTAAAAGACAATTTGGCTTTACTTCTAACAATAATGACAGTATGGGCTTTTACAAATAAGTATGAAAGTAGATCGATTAATTTTTGTGTGATAAAGAAGTTATAAATCAATATTTTTTTCTAATGCAGCTGACAAATACTTATACAGTTATAAGTATAACATATTTTGCTTACAACAGGTTGTAATTTATGGATTTGTATATTAGTCTTTTTTATTTCTCATCCAGCCGTAATTGAATAATCCAAGATAAAGTAGCAATAAGCGAGCATAAATCTGAAAGTCAAGTTAAGTTTATTTCAGAAACATAGACAATCTGCTTAAGGTACAAAATTAATTTAAAAAAATAATTTTAATTTTCAAAATTATATTTATACATTCAAAAATTAATAATAGATCTACCATCAATAATATCCCATGTATTAATTTTATTAATATTAGATATATTTATACATACCATTCACCAATTTGTATCTTTGTAGATTTCCTTTGTAAAACTTCTTTAGAAACACCTTGATCAAACAAATCAATAACTTGATGTTTTATGCAAGGATAGTAAGATGTAGCAAAACAAGATTTTGACCCTAAAAATTAAATTTTTATAGCTTCATAAATGTAAAGCAGATTTTTTTTTTTTAAAAATTAAGATCAGTATTATGAAAACATAACAAAATCATGTAATACACTTTTCCATTATGACAATTATTTTTATTTCATTTAAAGGGTTCTTTTATTTAACATTTAACTTCTACTACTTATTCTTTGATTCAATTTTAGTTTAGTTGTTTTAATAAAATAAAAAAGAACTTTTATAACAGATATTGGATTTTTTTACTTATTTTTAATTTTTTTTTTTTACAAAATATGACTCCCTCAAACTGCATAGATATGATGAAAAGATTGGTTGCTATAGGATTATGTTAAATATGTCTTGTTTATAATGTAGAATATTTTTCTCCTGAATTTTTACTTCATAGTTTTCATAGCTACTTTTTCTCAATGAAACCTACAGAATACCATATTTTGATATCCCTTGAAATTGACCCACACAAAACGATTACATTATTAAAAACTATAATAAACAGTATAATGGTTCTATAATAAAATGGAACAATAACGGTTCTATAATAAACAGAACAATTTTGAATAAAAATCTTTTTCTAAAATTTAAGCATTTATTAGAAGAAGATAGGTACATATTCCACATTCTGTTCTCATATTTAAGCTTAAAACTTTTTTACATTAAACTGATATTTTAAAACACAGAAAATTAAAATTAAACAACACTGCTGCTGCTTATCCCCCACTCGGTCTCAATGGCTTACTATGATTATATTCATTTTTTATTCTATTTTATAATAAAATTCAACAAATCATAAATTTCAGTACTTTTCCATCAGCAGAGGCCTGTAAAACGTGCATAAGTGGATTAACATTTCCTACAAATAAACCTAAACATTGTGACTGATACTGATTAGGGATGGTGTACCAGTATTTTTACATTTAAAACAAAGTGGCATCCCACTAATAAATAGCCATTTATTTTGTATCATGAATATATTTTTAAGAAGTAAAATCAAAAATGAGTTTTTCCCTTTAATTATAATAAACATTTCTTATTTTTTATTTATTAATCAATAACTTCTTTCACTTAGCAATTAACAAGTGTAAAATCAATTTTCTATTGCATAATATAGGACATCAATGGTTATGTTTGACCACATTAAAAGTAAGGCCCAACCAATTTTATCACACTCTATTAAAAGATTTTCAATCATTATGGAACTAAGGATGTATTCATTAAAGAACTAATGTATCAATTTTTCTTTTGGTTATCAAGTTCAGAAAAATGTAAATTATATATTACAAACTTATCCTACTTATTACAAAAAAATGGTACTTACGTATTAACGCCACCACAGCAGAAGTTGCGCTAATGCGCCAATAAAAAGCTGCCAATGCGCCCAAAATAGAGACTGTTTTGAATCTATGTTAAACTCTATATCGGCCCATTTTCCACCAAATCCGATTGACTACTTTGTTTTTAAATAAAGTGTTTTGATTTTAAATACAGTATATTATATTTGTCACAAAAATTTTAGGTGTAGATTGGCAGCACTTAAAAAACCACCAAATCTGTAGCTGCGGTGGCGTTAATACGTGAGTAACCAATTCCTAAATGTTTTTCTCTCAACTTCAACCCCTTCCTTTAAAAGATCATAATTCTGCTGCTCTCCATTTTAAGAATAACCCTTCCCATTAATGCATTTTTTTAAATTCCATACTAGTTGATTTTTTTCAGTCTTTTCATCATTTTCTATCCTTTTGTGTATTTCCTTTTATGTTTTACTAATTATAAATATAAGATTTTTTTTTCTAATAAGGAAGCAAAAATTTTTCCCATGTCAGAAATGCTTGTTATTTAATGACTGAAAAAATATTGAAAAAAAAAAAAAAATTGGAGAAACAGATTTTTTAATTATAAATCATAAAAAATAATACTACATAACAAATCCATTATTTATTTACTACATTACATTTGTTCCATTGATTTATTACCCAACACATTTTTTAAAGTTTAAATTTAATAGGTATATTCTTCCTAAATATAAAAGAAATATCTAGAATAATTAAAGAAAAGAACATAAAACTGGTTTTGATCTTTGTGAAATAAGTATTCAAAGAAAAATTTCAAAATTTTCTAAATTACAATAAACCATCGTGTGTGATGCAATATGAAAATGGTATCAAATGATTTCAATTTCATTTTTTAAGTTATGTCGGGGAAAAAAAAAAAAAGCAAAAGAATTAAAGTTCAGAAATACACAAGAGCAAAATAGATAGCTTTTCAATTTATTCCTTAAACAGATATTTATATAATCAGAGTTGTTAATTGTCCAAAGAGAATTTTTAAAAATAATAAAAAAGAATAAAGACATTTGATACAAAATGTTAAAAAAAAAAAAATAAATAAAAATAAAAACCAAGTAATAAAACAACAACAAAAAAGTTCTCAGTGGGTATGTTCTTGCAAGATTTTACAGTCAAAAACAGGTTTTCGTAACAAGAAACATTTTTGGATTATTATATATTTGATACTTTTTCCTTAGTGAGATGTCAGGCAAAATGTAAATGCCTCCTGAATCAAAAAATTTTTAATGTGAAAAGCACTAAAAAACATAACTTGTTACAATACATTAGTTGAAATTTTGGCATTTTATATTTCCTTTTCTGATTTCCCAACCTGACGGCCGAGAGAGGCTAGCGCTCTGGCACTTGGTATCACAGGTTTCAGGTTCGATTCGGCGATGCCATGGATGATTGTAGTGGTTCGGAATCTTATTTCAAACTGTAGGTCAGTCTAATATGATCGTAGAACATTGTGGGGGTTAGTGTTATTTGCACCCGTAGCGCATCTTCAAGTTAAGTGTGCCATCTGGGTAGTGCTAAATGAGTGACAGTGGTGCAGCCCTTGCTTATGGCAAAAAAAAAAAAAAAAAAATTAACTGTCTCTGTATTGCCAGCTGCATTAGAACAACATATTTTCTTTTATGTTCATAAGATAATTTGTAAAATAATATATATAATAATGTATCTATGATGGTATAAATTTTAAAATGTATACACATTACTGAAGTGTTAAATATAGAAATGAAATCATTACCAACTTCTTGAGGTACAGGATCAGCTCCTCCAGGTGGATCTTCAACACTGAATCCATCTCCTCCATCTGCGTCTATTGTCCATTCATCAAATCTCACTAAAAACAATATATATATATATATATTTATTTATTATGTAAAACCAATCTTACAAGTAGTTATGCTTAAAAATAAAAAACTTTTGTAATTTTCATATCAAATTTGCATAAAAATAAAATTTACTACTACAATATTTTTTCTTTTCTAATTTAGAATTTTTAACAAAAAAAATAAATAAATAATGTATCAGTTTCTTTAATGAACTATTTTGTGATAATTAGAAATAATAGCTAATATTGAAATCATCTTTTGAACAGCTTGATTGAAGAAATTAAATTATTTACATTTATTAATGACAATTTCTTTCCGATGAGAAAGCATAAATCCCATTAGATTTTATTATAAAATATAGTATGTTTATAAACGTGGAAAGTTAAAAATTAAATTTGACATGTAAAGTTTCAAATAATAATTCAGTAAATAATAAAATTTGAGGAACTTTGTCAACTACTATAGCATTTCAAAACAGTAATGATATCAATGTAAGAATTTTAGTAATGAAATTGTTTCTTGAAACCAAAGCAATAAACAAATGGAAAAAAAAAAGAGTAAGTATATATTTATCACATAGGAATTATGCGGTATTTACAGATGATTTTAAAATTTTATATATTTAGACTACTGATTGATTTAATATGTTATAAATGGCAAGTGTATAATTGCACTAAAAAAAAAATTATTATCTACTTTTAAATATGCAAAAGATATAATAAGTCTTGAAAATGTTTCAACTTTGTGATACTCAATCAGGGTAAATAAATTTCATAATTGCCGTTTTGCAGAATATATTTTGCTTCATGGTTCAGAGAACCATTCTGCAATTTGTAAAAGGAACTAAACAAAATTGTCTTGACTTCCTGAGAGTGGTTCACATTATGGCAAATTGCTCCCAAAAAACAAAACAGTTTGAAGCATGTTTAAAAAAGACTGAAATTCAATTAGTTTTTAATTTCAATCAGTATAAACAATATTAAACATATCAAATGTTTTGCATTTAAAATAAAACTTATCAAAAGTCCTCTCTCTGAAAATATTTTCCAACATATTTAGTGAAATATTAAATTTGAAAATGTTTATGTAAAAAAATAGTTTTGACAAAGGGAAGAAAAATAAATGATTCTTACAAAAAAAAAAAAAAACAATACAAAAAAAAATTTTGTCTCATGGAAATTATATTAATATTATGCTTTACATATTTTCTATAAAAATATTAATTCAATACTTAAATACACGAATGATCGTTTCAACATTTTCTTTATATTACTAAAAATAATAAATTGCATCATTTTCTAATTATTTCTATGACAATGATTACATGTAACCTTAAATAAAAAACTATGAACAAAATTTGGAATTAATATTAAGTAAATACAACATATTGATGAAATTAAAAAAAAATTTAAACATCGAGGGTCTAAAAAATATGCATGTTAGATATAATTTTCAAAAAATAAATCAATAATTTAAAAATAATCTAATTGCGTTTTAATTTAAATGAATGAAACAGTAATTGAAGCAAAATATGAAGAGTAATTGACTTTTTTTTTTAAACAGATAATTAGCCCAATATAGCATGAAAAATGAATGAATAAATAAGTGAACGAATTTGAATACATCATTGAAATATAATTACTTATAGTGTGAATAATAATAATAAAAAAAAAAAAAACTAATGCTGTAAAATTAATTAGCTTCATTTATTTTAATAAAATTCCTTTTATATTCTTACGTTCGCCATGAGGATTGAGAATGAGATTTTTTCCGTAAGGATCATGGAGGTAAATCTTTCTATAATAGTGATCAGGTATTTTTTCAAATGCTATTGCTGGAATATTTTTTCTTTCTCTTTCACATTTTAACTTCCAAACACTATGTCCATCAATTATATCTCGCCATTCTTTGCAAACTAAACGACTATTGCGCAACAGATCTTTAGAAGGCAAAAAAGAAAAAATTTCTATTAGCAAATGATTGATTTTTGATAGATCTATACTACTCATTCCGTCAGTTATATTGTTTTCATTAGAAGTTCCTTTAGAAATCGAAAACTTAATTCCCATTTTATCGGAACAATCATAGAAGTAATCGAACAGTCTCAGTCACGATAAATGAGAGACTGAATTAGGGGAAAAAATTTAGGGAAAAGGAGAAATCTCATGATGAGGAGATTCAAGCAACCTCCTACTTTGAAAAATCCCGTCCTTGCCGTAAGCTCTGGTATAGCGGTCTATCAGTGAAATTTTATAAATATTCTAAATGAAGTCATCTTACAGAAATCTAATTATTCTTTCCCTCACTTTTTTTAATTTAAATGAAGTGTTTTAAAAAAAACAAAACAGAATAAATAGTTTTTTTATATCAATCTTTTGAAAAATTGCATATATATATTTTGATGAAATGTTAAAATAATTATTATGCAATGCTAAAATAATTACTTTATATTTTTTTCTTCTGAATTTTTATTAATAGTAGCTTCTGTTTTTTACAAGTATAAATATAACTGTTTTAATTAATGAGCAAATTCAAGTGGAAGATATTCCAATGTGCTATCTCCTCTCTAAGGGGAAATAATAGTTTAACTTATTTCTCTTAGATCTTTATCTTTACTATCATATTATTTTTTTTCTCATAGTCTATTTCTTTCATTTCATTTATTATTAATAATAATTAATGCGATTTTATGTTAAAATAATTTGCTATTTATAATTTATAATAGATAATAATAACATATGTCTGAAAGCCATATGAAAGCTGCAATATTGCCATCGCAGGGAAGGCTTTCGGTGACTTGTGCTGCACATAGAATAATTTTTGAAAAGTTATTGGAGCGCAGTAGTCCCCCTCAGAAGATTCCTTTCCTGTCATGGTAAAAAATATACAAGAATAAAAGCATTGGCAATACCCAGAATTTAAAAAGAAAATAATAGAAGAAAGGTAAGGGTCAACAGGGCTTTAAACAATTTAGACTCATCTTTGGACAATTAAGAGACAAAAGTTTAATGAAACTTGTAATTTCTCTGAAGGGGGTTTTACAGTTTGCAGTTGTTGATACATATTTTCAATCTCTCCAAGGGGTTTGAAGTTCTTACCGTATTCTTTTATAACAAAGACAGTTTTTATTGAAAATATCAGTTTCCTCCGGAGGTTGATTCTGTGATTGATTGTTTTGAGAATGTCTACAAATGAAATTTGTCCCTCCATCCACAGTCCTTGAGGTGAAATTCTCTCTGAGAGAATAAATTTTCCCTCAAGAGCTTTTAGGATGTTTTCGAAAATTTTTCACAACCTCTCCAAGAAGGAAATTACCTGTCTTACCACTGTTGATGCATGTAAGGTTCTCCATTAAGCCAGTGATATGGCAGTCTTTAAGAGTGTGGACTCCCGCGTTTGAGGCATCTGATTTGGGAGCCACAGTTACTATTACGGTGGTGAATGTGGTTGCAATTAAAACTCTATGTTGCTCCAGGTTTACGATTGAATTTTTCACTCTTTCCGAGATATGTAGGAGCCTTTTGAGATCGAAAATTTGGTATTTTCATCATTCCTACGGGCGTGATTTGCGAAATGGGAATATTTTCTTGAAGTGAGTGATTTTGATATTGGGGAAGTCGTTTTCGAGAGCCTCTTTCATTTTCTTATCAGTAGTTGAAGTCATTTAAACATTGAAGACTGCCTTGATTGGCCTCATGGATTTAGGTGTGATCTTGAAAAGTCAATTTTCTTTTGCGTAAGGAATTAAGACCAGATCCTGGAGATTGCTCGGTCAGTGGAAAACATTTGATATACCAGTTTAGGTAAGCCAGTTTCAGGTTAATTTGTCCTGTGAAATTGTAGCCAATTTCCTGCGAGGATCTTTCGGACTTCATTGTCGGTGACTCGTACCATAACAGGTGGTAATTTGGGATTGATTGTGGTACAGAGGATACTTATTCGGAGGACATTTGAATTCGACTTCAGAAATTTGTTCGAAAAAGAATTCTGCATTGGTATTTCTTGGGGGATAAAAGGGAGTGATGATGGTTTTTTTGACCCTTCGTTGTATGCCTCTTCGAAGGAGAGGTGAATTCGTGCAATTTTTCATCTGGGAGGAGGCGTGATTGACCTGGCAGTCGGGAATTGGGCATTTGCCGAAATTCTTTAGTAGACATTTCCTTAAGAGGGCAAGACCTTTGGTATCATTAGTCTATTTTTCATAGGATTCTAAGTCTATGTAGTCGTCAGGTTCAGCATTATGGATAAGATGTTTCCGAATATTTCCCTCAGTGCTATAAACCAAAAAGATATCCATATGATCCAGTAATATTTCTGATAGATCATAAAAGTTTGTTCAGGAGCCGTTGTTTTGCGACGAAAATTTCTAACTGACTTATTTGACGACGCCGACGAGTTTTTCCACACACTGATATTGAGAAGTATCGGTCGCTCAGTCGAAACATCTCGGGCTAGAAAAGCAAGAGTAGCAAATCTATAACGCGCTTTCCGCTAATCAGAGCTTAACAAAAATACCTGTCTTTTTCTGTTGCTGCGCAATAAAGAAATATTACTGATCTTAAAAAGTAAGGAGTAAAAAGAAGGACCTAGGTCTCAAGTCAATTCTATTCCTCAATCATCACCTTCTTTAACTAAGTCATTTCAGGTGAAACCTTCATTGCTAGCAATTGGGGATATAGCCGTAGCTCAGGTGGCCTTGACTCCACTCTTAAAATTGGTCTCGTGATCTACTCCTGCTTTCAAAAGTAGATGCCGAATAATTCCCCAGAATCAGTCTACTTTTGTCTTATTCAGCCTGGCTACCAAATTGCGCATAGGTTACACACAAAAATTTTTAAATTGTTTTACCATAGATATATAATCTGTTTAGATCAGGGGTGGCCAACCCAAAATGATCCTGCGGGCCACTTTGAAAATGCATCATAACTCTGCGGGGAAAGCATAAAAATTATATATTCCCATATTAGATGGAGACCCACTATAAAGACATTCTTTTTGGGTAAAAAATTGAAACATAATGAGTTATTATTTGTGTGTTTATTATTATTCTTACATGCTTAAAGCATAGATAAAATAATAATAATGATACTAAATACATACATATATATATAAATGCAAGAATATATTAATGCAGTAATATATTTTGCATATATATAATACTAAAAAGGAAACATAAAAAATATATAAATATAAAAGAAATAAAAAAATGAAATCATTAAAAAATATTTATTTTACTTGTGCGAGTATTTGTTTCTCCACTCTTTCATTTAGCTTTTTACCAAATCAATCTTGACAATCTCGCGCATCTTGAGTTCACAGAATATTATTTAATTATTCTAATCGACATGTAAATTCATAAATAAATCAAGCAATATCAGTCCTATATTCGCAAGAATATTATTTTAAAATCAAAGTTAATTTTTCTCATAATTTCGACAGTTAATTTTATAATATATGGATACACACATAATGCATTTTTTTTAATACATTGCTTTTCACTACTTTGACCACTATAAAATAAATATATTTTGTAAAAGTGTAATATATGTTCAAGGCGGGCTGCCGGTTGGCCACCTGGTTTAGATTGACTGGATTATCTATATCCTTTTTTCTTAGGTTCAAGCTGCATTTTTTACTTAATTTGTATTTGTAATAGATATTCTAACATCCGATTACTACTAATAATATTTTAGCACTTTTTGCAAAAAATTAAACTTATTCAGAATTTTTTACAACTGATACTTTTACATCACACCAGTTACCAGTTATTTAAGAACAAAAAAAAAAAAAAAAAAAAAAAAAAAATTAATATTAAGCTTGTAAATTTTAAAAACCAAAGTTTATAAAGATACAATATGAGTCATTACATATCTCATATTGTTTTTTAAAATGTTATTATAAATTTTTCATTAATTAAAACATATTTTCAAAAAATATTTTAAATTAATGAAACATTTTATAATGAAATTTTTTAAAAATTATTTGGCAATATTTTATTATGAGGATATATTTTTATTTTGAAAAAAGAAAAATATATTCTTTAAACTTGTATTTATTATTTTCAAAAAATTTTATTTTTATTTGTATTTTCTCTTTGTCCAGTTTCATCATATATCCATTTTTTTTGTCTTATGATAGATAAAAATGCTTTTGAGACCTTCAGATTTGAACGAAAGATTAAAATACTTAAATATTAGAAAATCTGCTGTTTCCCAAATTTTCCTTTCCTTTTTTTTTCTGCAAATACTAGAAGATAGAACTTTTTATCAACATCGTGCTCATTTGGAATGCGTTCGCTAAATATGTTATTTTTTTTTTCACATATATATATGTGCGTAAATATCTCAATATATGTGTATGTGTGTATATATATATATATATATATATAATTAAAACATGGACAATTATCTTTTTAAAACACTAGTTAATCACAAAAATATAAGAACGAGTATAACTAAACTATTTTTCATCTAAATAAAACGTCTAATCTTTCGTAAAAGTTTCTGTCGTTTACAACACGACTTCTCTTCAACCTTCATTTTTTATTCTCTCAGTATTGTGCTAGTCTACGACGACATTGCCAGATTAATGGAGAACCTTGGTTTTAGAGTCAACCTATCTCCTGCTTTGTGAGTGAAGGAAATTTCTCAAGCTTTAAGCCCATTGATTAGATAGAAAAAAAGCAATATAAGTATATTATTAATTTATTAAAATTAATTATTCGAAATTTTTATTAATTAATAAAAAAAAAAATTTCTGTGCTAGTCTATTAGCCTCTGGTTACATATGATACTCATGCTCTCTCTCTTATAATTAATCATAAAATTACGGGTATTGTTTTTGGGGAGCAGAGGTTTTTTTGCGTCCTTTGACCACTTTCAATTTTTTTTTTTTTTTCATTTCTTTCACGAACGTTTTTATACATGATGTTTATTTAAATTCCTTTGTAAGATCGACATAGAGATTTTTAGGTTTCCTAAATGGTTTTACTGGTGATACAGAAGTCTTGTTAAAATGTTTTAGAATTACCACGTTCTATGTGGTACAACAACTGGAAGATTATCTCCAGTGTTGACACGATGTTCGCTGAAAGGGTCGAGGCATTTCTCGTAATTTTCAAGATGAAAATTTCATTCCATCCATTGTAGTCTTGAGAGATGGGTACCCTCATTTTTGCGAAGTTGACAGGGATGATATGGAGACATTACCAGATGTTTGGTTTGTCGCTCTACGGTTATCTTGTGCACATGTTAGGCTAGACAGACCGGGACCTACAGTTTAAAGTGGATTCTGAACTAGAAACATTCATGGCACCTCCGGGTCTCGAACCCGAAACCTGTGTTACCGAGTGCCAGAGCGCTAGCCACTCGGCCCCCTCATTACCAGAGGAGATTTAATGTCGAGGAGTCCCAACAAATTCATATTGTTGGTGAGGATAGACGATTCTATGCCAAATTTTACGTCATTCTATGTGTTAGTATTACCCGGCAAAGATCCAACCTCTTCTAACAGCTACAGACCGATCTCTCTACTCTCCTGCCTAAGTAAACTAATTGAACGTAATTGTTAACATCCTAAATGAAGAATCTGATAAATTTAACATTTTAATTTCGCAGCAATTGGGTTTACAAAAAACTTATCAACTACGCATCAACTTTATAATCTCACAGAAAACATTTCAGAAGGGTTTTCATGGAAACTCGACACTGCAGTAGTTTTTCCTGGATGTCGCTAAGGCATTCGATCGTGTTTGGATCAATGGTTTAATATATAAAATGATAAAATATCAATATCCTACCTACTTAATCGTACCATACACAATTATCTTACAAACAGAAATTTTGTTGCTTCTGTGAACGACACCTATTGATGGAAAATGGAATACACATTGAACGACTTCTACTTTCACTGTTAAAAAGGGAATTTCCCCCGCTAGAATGAAAACAGAACGTTGTTGCTATTGCGTAGTTGGCTTTAGAAGAAATGGAATAAAGATGGTAAATGTGAAAATTGATTATCGTCTTTTATTTTGCCGTCTGGTTTTAATAACACTACGCAACCTTTACAATGCCACATACTTGTGACCCGTGAATTGTTTGCAAACTGTGATTTATTTACAAGATGACTGAAACAAATGGATCGGCGAAAAAGACGAAGTAGCGCGGGTAAGTGTCAAAATACCTCCTTTTGGGCAGAAAACCAGAAATATGGTTCTTTCAAGTTGAAGCACAGTTTTCAATTTGTGGAATAACAGCCGAGGATACAAAATTCAACTACTTAGTTTCGCAATTAGAACCGAAATTTGTTGAAAGTTGTGGACATTATAAGTGATGATAATAGAACAAAATACACCGCTGCAAAAGAACGTTTTCTGAATACTTTTACAGAGCGAAATAAGCGCCTTCAGAGACTACTTACAGGACTTGACTTGGGAGATCTTAAACCCCAGTCAGCTTTTACAAAGAATGAGAAACCCTGGCTACTGATATGCAATGCATT